>CM035820.1:16448503-16648503 GCA_020458035.1 Magallana ariakensis
TTATTGCCCCTATTGTACGAAATGCTTGTTATCGCAATTTCTCTGAAACCGTAAGAGATAGAGACCTGGAACTTTTACCAATGTCTTCAGTAGAGATAGAGGATTCTTCAATCTATTCATAACGAAAGGATCTGGGGCCCCCTTCTAGTAGTTATTGCCCCTGAAAGTATTTAAAATTCCATAAAATCACTTCCAACTTTTTTATTATTTATCATAGAGACGTCGGACCACTTGGGATGGAAGCGTCTACCTTGGCCGAACAAAATGACATAAAGGTCAAAGGTCAAGGTCAAAGAAAAAAAAATTGCAATCTTAATCTTTTGACAATTTTTAATGAAATAACGCAGAGAAAAAATGTCATTAAGTGAATTGAAACAAAATTATTATCAACATAAAAATAATGAGGTGGAAAGACCTCTAATTGTTCGAGAACAATTAGTCTACTAGTTATTATTATTAGGTCTTTCCACCTTTCAGGTGAAAGACCTTTTGTATTTCTTATGTTTTTTATTATTATTATTATTATTATTATTATTATTATTATTATTTTTTTTCTTCTCTTTTTTTCCAGGGACAGCTTTTTTATTATAAGAGATATTGAAACAATTTTTTCTTTATGTTATTGACCATAAAAAGTTATGGTACCAAATGACCCTTTGCATAATAACTCCCAGAACTTACAAAGTTATTGCCCTTGTGTACGAAATGCTTGTTATCGCTACTCCTCTGAAACCATAAGAGATAGAGACTTGGAACTTTTACCAATGTCTTCAGTACACTTAGAGGGTTCTTTAATCTACTAAAACCGAAAGGATCCGAGACCCCCTTATAATAGTTATTGCCCCTGAAAGTATTTGAATTTCTATAAAATCACTTCCAACTTTTTTATTATTTATCATAGAGACTTCGGACTACTTGGGATGGAAGCGTCTACCTTGGCCGAACAAAATGACATAAAGGTCAAAGGTCAAGGTCATTTGGAAATCTGTTAATCAATGAGTTTTTAGATCTCTTTTGTTAAGGTTGGTAGAGAAAATCTTTATCATGGATATAGTAGGGCTTCTTAAGACATTTCAAAATATAACCCTTCAGCCCCTACATTGAAACAATTGTAGAGTTATTGCCCCTATTGTACAAAATGCTTGTTATCGTAACTTTTCATAAACCATAAGAGGTAGAGACTTGAAACTTTTACTAATGTATTCAGTACATCTAGGGGCTCCTTCAATCTATGTATACCGAAAGGGCCCGAGCCCCCCTTGTAGCAGTTATCGCCCCTGAAAGTTTCTTAATTTCGTTAAAACACTTACAACTTTTGAACCTTACATCGTAGGGCCATTAGACCACTTGAAATTGAAATGTTGTCCTTTACCAGTCAATATGACATAAAGGTCAAAGGTCAAGGTCAAACAAAAAAAAATTGCATATTTCAGTTTTTGACTTCTTTTTTATAAAGTAACGCAGAGAAAATGTTTAATTAATTATATTGAAACAAAACATAAAAAATAATAAAGGTGGAAAGACCTCTAATTGTTCGAGAACAATTAGTCTACTAGTTAGGTCTTTCCACCTTTCAGGTGAAAGACCTTTTGCATTTCTTATGTTTTTTATTTTTTTTCTTCTCTTTTTTTCCAGGGACAGCTTTTTTATTTCTAAAGATAATGAAACAATTTTTTCTTTATGTTATTGACCATTAAAAGTTATGATACCAAATGACCCTGTGCCTAATGACCCCAAGAACTTAAAAAGTTATTGCCCTTGTATACGAAATGCTTGTTATCGCTACTCCTCTGAAACCATAAGAGATAGAGACTTGGAACTTTTACCAATGTCTTTAGTACACTTAGAGGATTCTTCAATCTTCTAATACCGAAAGGATTCGAGACCCCCTTCTATTAGTTATTGCCCTTGAAAGCATTTGAATTTCCATAAAATCACTTCCAACTTTTTTATTATTTATCATAGAGACTTCAAACCACTTGGGATGGAAGCGTCTACCTTGGTCGAACAAAATGACATAAAGGTCAAAGGTTAAGGTCATTTGGAAATCTGTTAATTAATGAGTTTTTATATCTCTTTTGTTTAGGGTGGTAGAGAAAAAAATTTTCATGGATGTAGTAGGACTTCTTAAGACATTTTTAAATATAGCCCCTTGGCTCATACCTTTGAATAAATACAGAGTTATTGCCCCTATTGTACGAAATGCTTGTTATCGCTACTCCTCTGAAACAATAAGAGATAGAGACTTGGAACTTTTACCAATGTCTTCAGTACACTTAAAGAGTTCTTCAATCTATTCATACCGAAAGGATCTGAGGCCCCCTTATAGTAGTTATTGCCCCTGAAAGTATTTCAATTTCTAT
The DNA here is from genome assembly GCA_020458035.1 of Magallana ariakensis. Taxonomy (NCBI): domain Eukaryota; kingdom Metazoa; phylum Mollusca; class Bivalvia; order Ostreida; family Ostreidae; genus Magallana; species Magallana ariakensis. Next base: position 16,450,867 of record CM035820.1, read on the forward strand.
AAAATCACTTCCAACTTTTTTATTATTTATCGTAAAGACTTCGGACTATTTGGGATGGAAGCGTCTACCTTGGCCGAACAAAATGACATAAAGGTCAAAGGTCAAGTTCATTTGGAAATCTGTTAATTAATGCGTTTTTAGATCTCTTTTGTTTAGGGTGGTAGAGAAAAACTTTTTCATGGATATAGTAGAGCTTCTTGAGACATTTCAAAATATAACCCTTCAGCCCCTACATTGAAACAATTATAGAGTTATTGCCCCTATTGTACAAAATGCTTGTTATCGCTACTTCTCATAAACAATAATAGGTAGAATCTTGAAACTTTTAGTAATGTATTCAGTACATTTAGTCGCTCCTTCAGTCTATTCATACCGAAAGGGCCCGAGTCCCCCTTTTAGCAGTTTTCGCCCCTGAAAGTTTCTTTATTTTGTTAAAAACACAAACAACTTTTGAACCTTACATCGTAGGGCCATCAGACCACTTCAAATTGAAATGTTGAACTTGTCCAGTCAATATGAGATAAAGGTCAAAGGTCAAGGTAAAAAAAATTGCATATGAAACTTTTTGACTTTTTTAAAAAAAAAGTAACGCAGAGAAAATGTTTTATTAATTATATTGAAACAAAACATTAAAATTAATGAGGTGGAAAGACCTCTAATTGTTCGAGAACAATTAGTCTACTAGTTTATTATTATTTTTCTCCTCTATTTTCCACGGGAAAACTTTTTTATTTCAAGAGATATTGAAACAAATTTTTCTTTATGTGATTGAACATTAAAAGTTATGATACCAAATGACCCTGTGCCTAATGACCCCAAGAACTTTAAAAGTTATTGCCCTTGTATACGAAAAGCTTGTTATCGCTACTCCTCTGAAACCATAAGAGATAGAGACTTGGAACTTTTACCAATGTCTTCAGTACACTTAGAGGGTTTTTCAATCTACGAATACCGAAAGGATCCGAGACCCCCTTCTATCAGTTATTGCCCCTGAAAGTATTTGAATTTCCATAAAATCACTTTCAACTGTTTTATTATTTATCATAGAGACTTCGGACCACTTGGGATGGAAGCGTCTACCTTGGCCGAACAAAATGACATAAAGGTCAAAGGTCAAGGTCATTTGGAAATCTGTTAATTAATGAGTTTTTAGATCTCTTTTGTTAAGGGTGGTAGAGAAAAACTTTTTCATGGATGTAGTAGAACATCTTAAGACATTTTAAAATATAGCCCCTTGGCACATACCTTTGAATAATTACAGAGTTATTGCCCCTATTGTACGAAATGCTTGTTATCGCTACTCCTCTAAAACCATAAGAGATAGTGACTTGGATATTTTACCAATGTCTTCATTACACTTAGAGGGTTCTTCAATCTATTTATACCGAAAGGATCCGAGGCCCCCTTCTAGCAGTTATTGCCCCTGAAAGTATTTAATATTCTATAAAATCACTTCCAACTTTTTTATTATTTATCGTAAAGACTTCGGACTACTTGGGATGGAAGCGTCTACTTTGTCCGAACAAAATGACATAAAGGTCAAAGGTCAAGGTAAAACCAAAAAAAAAAAAAAATAATAAATAGCATATTTAAATTTTTAATATTTTTTTTATTAAGTAACGCAGAGAAAATGTTTAATAAATTATATTGAAACAAAACATAAAAAATAATATAGGTGGAAAGACCTCTAATTGTTCGAGAACAATTAGTCTACTAGTTTATTATTATTTTTCTCCTCTATTTTCCACGGGAAAACTTTTTTATTTCAAGAGATATCGAAACAAATTTTTCTTTATATGATTGAACATTAAACGTTATGATACCAAATGACCCTGTGCCTAATGACCCCAAGAACTTAAAAAGTTATTGCCCTTGTATATGAAAAGCTTGTTATCGTTACTCCTCTGAAACCATAAGAGATAGAGACTTGGAACTTTTACCAATGTCTTTAGTACACTTAGAGGGTTTTTCAATCTACAAAAACCGAAAGGATCCGAGACCCCCTTCTATCAGTTATTTCCCCTGAAAGTATTTGAATTTCCATAAAATCACTTCCAACTTTTTTATTATTTATCATAGAGACTTCGGACCACTTGGGATGGAAGCGTCTACCTTGGCCGAACAAAATGACATAAAGGTCAAAGGTCAAGGTCATTTGTAAATCTGTTAATTAATGAGTTTTTAGATCTCTTTTGTTTAAAGTGGTAGAAAAAAACTTTTTCATGGATATAGTAGGACATCTTAAGACATTTTAAAATGTAGCCCTTTGGCTCATACCTTTGAATAATTACAAAGTTATTGCCCTTGTGTACGAAATGCTTGTTATCTCTACTCCTCTAAAACCATAAGAGATAGAAAATTGGAACTTTTACCAATGTCTTCAGTACACTTAGAGGGTTCTTCAATCAATTCATACCGAAAGGATCTGAGGCCCCCTTATAGTAGTTATTGCCCCTGAAAGTATTTAAATTTCTATAAAATCACTTCCAACTTTTTTATTATTTATCGAAAAGACTTCGGACCACTTGGGATGGAAGCGTCTACATTGGCCGAACAAAATGACATAAAGGTCAAAGGTCAAGGTCATTTGGAAATCTGTTAATCAATGAGTTTTTAGATCTCTTTTGTTTAGGGTGGTAGTCAAAAACTTTTTCACGGATATAGTAGGGCTTCTTAAGACATTTCAAAATATAACCCTTCAGCCCCTACCTTGAAACAATTATAGAGTTATTGCCCCTATTGTACAAAATGCTTGTTATCGCTACTTCTCATAAACCATAAGAGGTAGAGACTTGAAACTTTTACTAATGTATTCAGTACATTTAGGGGCTCCTTCAGTCTTTTATACCGAAAGGGCCTGATGCCCCCTTGTAGCAGTTATCGCCCCTGAAAGTTTCTTATTTCGTTAAAAACACTTTCAACTTTTGAACCTTACATCGTAGGGCCATCAGACCACTGTAAATTGAAATGTTGACCTTTATAAGTCAATATGACATAAAGGTCAAAGGTCAAGGTCAAACAAAAATAAAATTTGCGTATTTACGTTTTTTTACTTTTTTTTAATGTAACGCAGAGAAAATGTTTTATTAATTACATTGAAACAAAACAAAAAAAAATAATGAGGTGGAAAGACCTCTAATTGTTCGAGAACAATTAGTCTACTAGTTATTATTATTTTTTTTCTTCTCTTTTTTTCCAGGGACAGCTTTTTTATTATAAGAGATATTGAAACAATTTTTTCTTTATGTTATTGACCATAAAAAGTTATGCTTCCAAATGACCCTTTGCTTAATAACTCCCAGAACTTACAAAGTTATTGCCCTTGTGTACGAAATACTTGTTATCGCTACTCCTCTGAAACCATAAGAGATAGAGACTTGGAACTTTTACCAATGTCTTCAGTAAACTTAGAGGGTTCTTCAATCTATGTATACCGAATGGATCTGGGCCCCCCTTCTAGTAGTTATTGCCCCTGAAAGTATTTCAATTTCTATAAAATCACTTCAAACTTTTTAATTATTTCTCGTAGAGACTTCGGACCACTTGGGATGGAAGCGTCTACCTTGGCCGAACAAAATGACATAAAGGTCAAAGGTCAAGGTCATTTGGAAATCTCTTAATTAATGAGTTTTTAGATCTCTTTTGTTTAGGGTGGTAAAAAAAAACTTTTTCATGGACGTAGTCGGACATCTTAAGACATTTTAAAATATAGCCCCTTGGCTCATACCTTTGAATAATTACAGAGTTATTGCCCCTTTTGTACGAAATGCTTGTTATCGCTACTCCACTAAAACCATAAGAGATAGTGACTTGGAACTTTTACCAATGTCTTCATTACACTTAGAGGGTTCTTTAATCTATATATACCGAAAAGATCCGAGGCCCCCTTCTAGCAGTTATTGCCCCTGAAAGTATTTAATATTCTATAAAATCACTTCCAATTTTTTTATTATTTATCGCAAACACTTCGGACCACTTGGGATGGAAGCGTCTGCCTTGTCCGAACAAAATGACATAAAGGTCAAAGGTCAAGGTCAAACAAAAAAAATTGCATATTTTAGTTTTTGACTTTTTTTTTAGAAAGTAACGCAGAGAAAATGTTTTATTAATTATATTGAAACAAAACATAAAAAATAATGAGGTGGAAAGACCTCTAATTGTTCGAGAACAATTAGTTTACTAGTTTATTATTATTTTTCTCCTCTATTTTCCACGGGAAAACTTTTTTATTTCAAGAGATATTGAAACAAAATTTTCTTTATGTGATTGAACATTAAAAGTTATGATACCAAATGACCCTGTGCCTAATGACCCCAAGAACTTAAAAAGTTATTGCCCTTGTATACGAAAAGCTTGTTATCGCTACTCCTCTGAAACCATAAGAGATAGAGACTTGGAACTTTTGCCAATGTCTTCAGTACACTTAGAGGGTTCTTCAATCTACAATACCGAAAAGATCCGAGACCCCCTTCTATCAGTTATTGCCCCTGAAAGTATTTGAATTTCCATAAAATCACTTCCAACTTTTTTATTATTTATCTTAGAGACTTCGGACCACCTGGGATGGAAGCGTCTACCTTGGCCGAACAAAATGACATAAAGGTCAAAGGTCAAGGTCATTTGGAAATCTGTTAATTAATGAGTTTTTATATCTCTTTTGTTTAGGGTGGTAGAGAAAAACTTTTTCATGAATATAGTAGGACTTCTTTAGACATTTTAAAATATAGCCCCTTGGTTGATACCTTTGAATAATTACAAAGTTATTGCCCCTATTGTACAAAATGCTTGTTATCGCTACTCCTCTGAAACCATTAGAGATAGAGACTTGGAACTTTTACCAATGTCTTCAGTACACTTAGCGGGTTCTTCAATCTATTCATACCGAAAGGATCTGAGGCCCCCTTCTAGTAGTTATTGCCCCTGAAAGTATTTGAATTTCTATAAAATCACTTCCAACTTTTTTATCATCTATCGTAAAGACTTCGGACCACTTGGGATGGAAGCGTCTACCTTGTCCGAACAAAATGACATAAAGGTCAAAGGTCAAGGTCATTTGGAAATCTGTTAATTAATGAGTTTTTAGATCTCTTTTGTTTAGGGTGGTAGTCAAAAACTATTTCATGGATATAGTAGGGCTTCTTAAGACATTTCAAAATATAACCCTTCAGCCCCTACCTTGAAACAATTATAGAGTTATTGCCCCTATTGTACATAATGCTTGTTATCGCTACTTCTCATAAACCATAAGAGGTAGAGACTTGAAACTTTTACTAATGTATTCAGTACATTTAGGGGCTCCTTCAGTCTTTTATACCGGGAGGGCCTGATGCCCCCTTCTAGCAGTTATCGCCCCTGAAAGTTTCTTAATTTCGTTAAAAACACTTACAACTTTTGAACCCTACATCGTAGGGGTATCAAACTACTTTAAATTAAAATGTTGATCTTTGTTAGTCAATATGACATAAAGCTCAAAGGTCAAGGTCAAACAAAATAAAATTTGCATATTTAAGTTTTTGACTTTTATTTATAATATAACGCATAGAAAATGTTTTGTTAATTATATTGAAACAAAACATAAAAAAATAATGAGGTGGAAAGACCTCTAATTGTTCGAGAACAATTAGTCTACTAGTTATTCTTCTAATTTTTCTTTTCTATTTTCCTTGGGAAAACTTTTTTATTTCAAGAGATATCGAAATAATTTTTCCTTTATGTTATTGACCATAAAAAGTTATGGTACCAAATGACCCTTTGCTTAGTAACTCCCAGAACTTACAAAGTTATCGCCCTTGTGTAAGAAACGCTTGTTATCGCTACTCCTCTGAAACCATAAGAGATAGAGACTTGGAACTTTTACCAATGTCTTCAGTACACTTAGATGGTTCTTCACTCTATAATACCGAAAGGATCTGAGGCCCCCTTCTAGTAGTTATTGCCCCTGAAAGTATTTAAATTTTCATAAAATCACTTCCAACTTTTTTATTATTTATCATAGAGACTTCGGACCACTTGGGATGGAAGCGTCTACCTTGGTCGAACAAAATGACATAAAGGTCAAAGGTCAAGGTCATTTGGATATATGTTAATTTATGAGTTTTTATAACTCTTTTGTTTAGGGTGGTAGAGAACAACTTTTTCATGGATGTAGTAGGACATCTTTAGACATTTTAAAATATAGCCCCTTGGTTAATTCCTTTGAATTATTAGAGAGTTATTGCCCCTTTTTTACGAAATGCTTGTTATCGCTACTCCTCTGAAACAATAAGAGATAGAGACCTGGAACTTTTACCAATGTCTTCAGTACACTTAGAGGGTTCTTCAATCTATTCATACCAAAAGGATCCGAGGCCCCCTTCTAGCAGTTATTGCCCCTGAAAGTATTTAAATTTCCATAAAATCACTTCCAACTTTTTTATTATTTATCATACAGACTTCGGACCACTTGGGATGGAAGCATCTACCTTGGCCGAACAAAATGACATAAAGGTCAAAGGTCAAGGTCATTTGAGAAGCTGTTAATTAATGAGTTTTTATGTCTCTTTTGTTAAGGGTGGTAGAGAAAAACTTTTTCATGGATGTAGTAGGACATCTTAAGACATTTTAAAATATAGCCCCCTGGCTCATACCTTTGAATAATTACAGAGTTATTGCCCCTATTGTATGAAATGCTTGTTATCGCTACTCCTCTGAAACAATAAGAGAGAGAGACTTGGAAATTTTACCAATGCCTTCAGTACACTTAGAGGGTTCTTCAATCTATTCATACCGAAAGGATCTGAGGCCCCCTTCTAGCAGTTATTGCCCCTGAAAGTATTGAAATTTCGATAAAATCGCTTCCAACTCTTTTCCTATCTATCATAGAGACTTCAAACCACTTGGGATGGAAGCGTCTACCTTGGCCGAACAAAACGATATAAAGGTCAAAGGTAAAGGTCATTTGGAAATCTGTTAATTAATAAATTTTCATATGTTTTGAAATACAGAATTATAGTAAGGGTTTCAATAGCTTGCTGGATTGCGCAATAAGGTATTCAAATAGGTCAGCCAGGTATCACATCAAGTCCTGTGGTTACTCAAGTGGAAATTGTTTTTACAGTGAACCCATTCATATTGTACAACGATAGCTAGCCTCTAGAACACGCTCTTCTATTGTTAGGTTCTCTCTTTATATGCTTGACAATGTGTAAAGAATATTCACTTGGCGAGCACATCAGTTTTGTTCAGAGGAAGTGGGAAAAAATTCTAGTACAATATATATCACAATTTTAATATTTTTTTGTATATCTTATCGGGCAATCTAGCAATTTATTAAAACTACTAAGGTGGAAAGACCTCTAATTGTTCGAGAACAATTAGTCTACTAGTTCTTCTAATTTTTCTTTTCTATTTTCCTTGGGAAAACTTTTTTGTTTCAAGAGATATCGAAACAATTTATTCTTTATGTTATTGGTCATGAAAAGTTATGGTACCAAATGACCCTTTGCTTGAAAACTCCCAGAACTTACAAAGTTATTGCCCTTGTGTACGAAATGCTTGTTATCGCTACTCCTCTGAAACCATAAGAGATAGAGACTTGGAACTTTTACCAATGTCTTCAGTACACTTAGAGGGTTCTTCAGTCTATTCATTTCGAAAGGATCTGAGGCCCCCTTCTAGTAGTTATTGCCCCTGAAAATATTAAGATTCCAATAAAATCACTTCCAACTTTTTTATTAATTATCGTAGAGACTTCGGACCACTTGTGATGCAAGCGTCTACCTTGGCCGAGCAAAATGACATAAAGGTCAAAGGTCAAGGTCATTTGGAAGTCTGTTAATTAATGAGTTTTTAGATCTCTTTTGTTAAGGATGGTAGAGAAAAACTTTTTCATGGATGTAGTAGGACATCTTAAGACATTTTAAAATATAGCCCCTTGGCTCATACCTTTGAATAATTACAGAGTTATTGCCCCTATTGTATGAAATGCTTGTTATCGCTACTCCTCTGAAACCATAAGAGATAGAGACTTGGAACTTTCACCAATGTCTTCAGTACACTTAGAGGGTTCTTCAGTCTTTTCATACCGAAAGGATCTGAGGCCTCCTTCTAGTAGTTATTGCCCCTGAAAGTATTTCAATTTGTATAAAATCACTTCCAACTTTTTTATTATTAATCGTAGAGACGTCGGACCACTTGGGATGGAAGCGTCTACCTTGGCCGAACAAAATGACATAAAGGTCAAAGGTCAAGGTCATTTGGAAATCTGTTAATTAATGAGTTTTTATATCTCCTTTGTTTAGGATGGTAGAGAAAAACTTTTTCATGGATATAGTACGGCTTCTTGAGTCATTTCAAAATATAACCCTTCAGCCCCTACATTGAAACAATTATAGAGTTATTGCCCCTATTGTATAAAATGCTTGTTATCGCTACTTCTCATAAACCATAAGAGGTAGAGACTTGAAACTTTTACTAATGTATTCAGTACATTTAGACGCTCCTTTTATCTATGCATACCGACAGGGCCCGAGTCCACCTTCTAGCAGTTATCGCCCCTGAAAGTTTCTTTATTTTGTTAAAAACACTAATAACTTTTGAACCTTACATCGTAGGGCCATCAGACCATTTGAAATTGAAATGTTGACCTTTACCAGTCAATATGGACATAAAGGTCAAGGTCAAACAATTTTTATTTTATATATTTAAGTTTTTGACTTTTTTTAAATAAAGTAACGCAGAGAAATTGTTTTATTTATTATATTGAAACAAAACATCAAAAAATAATGAGGTGGAAAGACCTCTAATTGTTCGAGAACAATTAGTCTACTAGTTATTCTTATAATTTTTCTTTTCTATTTTCCTTGGGAAAACTTTTTTATTTCAAGAGATATCGAAACAATTTTCCCTTAATGTTATTGACCATAAAAAGTTATGGTACCAAATGACCCTTAGCTTCATAACTCCCAGAACTTACAAAGTTATTGCCCTTGTGTACGAAATGCTTGTTATCGCTACTCCTCTGAACCCATAAGAGATAATGACTCGGAATTTTTACCAATGTCTTCAGTACACTTAGATGATTCTTCACTCTATAATACCGAAAGGATCTTAAGCCCCCTTCTAGTAGTTATTGCCCCTGAAAGTATTTCAATTTTCATAAAATCTCTTACAACTTTTTTATTATTTATCATAGAGACTTCGGACCACTTGGGATGGAAGCGTCTACCTTGGCCGAACAAAATGACATAAAGGTCAAAGGTCAAGGTCATTTGGATATATGTTAATTTATGAGTTTTTAGAACTCTTTTGTTTAGGGTGGTAGAGAAAAACTTTTTCATGGATGTAGTAGGACATCTTTAGATATTTTAAAATATAGCCCCTTGGTTAATTCCTTTGAATTATTACAGAGTTATTGCCCCTTTTTTACGAAATGCTTGTTATCGAAACTTCCCTGAAACCATATGAGATAGAGACTTGAAACTTTTACCAATGTCTTCAGTACAGGTAGAGGATTTTTCAATCTATTCATACTGAAAGGATCTGAGGCCCCCTTTTAGTAGTTATTGCCCCTGAAAGTATTTAAAATTCCATGAAATCACTTCGAACTTTTTTATTATTTATCATAGAGACGTCGGACCACTTGGGATGGAAGAGTATACCTTTGCCGAACAAAATGACATAAAGGTCAAAGGTCAAGGTCAAAGAAAAAAATATTTGCAATCTTAATATTTTGACAATTTTTAATGAAATAACGCAGAGAAAAAATTTCATTAATTGTGTTGAAACAAATTATTATCAACATAAAAATAATGAGGTGGAAAGACCTCTAATTGTTCGAGAACAATTAGTTTACTAGTTAGGTCTTTCCACCTTTCAGGTGAAAGACCTTTTGTATTTCTTATGTTTTTTATTATTATTATTATTAGGTCTTTCCACCTTTCAGGTGAAAGACCTTTTGTTATTCTTATGTTTTTAGGTCTTTCCACCTTTCAGGTGAAAGACCTTTTGTTTTTCTTCTGTTTTTTATTAGGTTTCCACCTTTCAGGTGAAAGACCTTTTGTATTTCTTATGTTTTTTATTTAGGTCTTTCCACCTTTCAGGTGAAAGACCTTTTGTATTTCTTATGTTTTTTATTAGGTCTTTCCACCTTTCAGGTGAAAGACCTTTTGTTTTCTTTATGTTTTTTATTAGGTCTTTCCACCTTTCAGGTGAAAGACCTTTTGTATTTCTTATGTTTTTTATTATTATTATTATTTTTTTTCTTCTCTTTTTTTCCAGGGACAGCTTTTTTATTTCAAGAGATATTGAAATAATTTTTTCTTTATGTTATTGACCATAAAAAGTTATGGCACCAAATGACCCTTTGCTTAGAAACCCCCAGAACTTACAAAGTTATTGCCCTTGTGTACGAAATGCTTGTTATCGCTACTCCTCTGAAACCATAAGAGATAGAGACTTGGAACTTTTACCAATGTCTTCAGTACACTTAGAGGGTTCTTCAATCTACTAAAACCGAAAGGCTCCGAGACCCCCTTATAATAGTTATTGCCCCTGAAAGTATTTGAATTTCCATAAAATCACTTCCAACTTTTTTATTATTTATCGTAGAGACTTCGGACTACTTGGGATGGAAGCGTCTACCTTGGCCGAACAAAATGACATAAAGGTCAAAGGTCAAGGTCATTTAGAAATCTGTTAATTAATGAGTTTTTAGATCTCTTTTGTTAAGGGTGGTAGAGAAAAACTTTTTCATGGATGTAGTAGGACATCTTAAGTCATTTCAATATGTAGCCCCTTAGCTCATACCTTTGAATAATTACAGAGTTATTGCCCCTAATGTACGAAATGCTTGTTATCGCCACTCCTCTAAAACCATAAGAGATAGAGACTTGGATCTTTTACCAATGTCTTCAGTACACTTAGAGGGTTCTTCAATCTATTCATACCGAAAGGATCTGAGGCCCCCTTCTAGTAGTTATTGCCCCTGAAAGTATTTAAATTTATATAAAATCACTTCCAACTTTTTTATTATTTATCGTAGAGACTTCGGACCACTTGGGATGGAAGCGTCTACCTAGTCCGAACAAATTGACAGAAAGGTCAAAGGTCAAGGTCAAACCATAAAAAATAGCATATTTAAGTTTTTAACCTTTTTTTATTAAGTAACGCAGAGAAAATGTTTAATTAATAAATTTTGAACAAAACATAAAAAATAATATAGGTGGAAAGACCTCTAATTGTTCGAGAACAATTAGTCTACTAGTTATTATTATTTTTTATCTTCTCTTTTTTTCCAGGGACAGCTTTTTTATTTCAAGAGATATTGAAACAATTTTTTCTTTATGTTATTGATCATAAAAAGTTATGGTACCAAATGACCCTTTGCTTAATAACTCCCAGAACTTCCAAAGTTATTGCCCTTGTGTACAAAATGATTGTTATCGCTACTCCTCTGAAACCATAAGAGATAGAGACTTGGAACTTTTATCAATGTCTTCAGTAAACTTAGAGGGTTCTTCAATCTATTCATACAGAAAGGATCTGAGCCCCCCTTCTAGTAGTTATTGCCCCTGAAAGTATTTCAATTTCCATAAAATAACTTCCAACTTTTTTATTATTTATCGTAAAGACTTCGGACTACTTGGGATGGAAGCGTCTACCTTGGCCGAACAAAAAAACATAAAGGTCAAAGGTCAAGGTCATTTGAAAATCTGTTAATTAATGAGTTTTTAGATCTTTTTTGTTAAGGGTGGTAGAGAAAAACTTTTTCATGGATGTAGTAGGACATCTTAAGACATTTTAAAATATAGCCCCTTGGCTCATACCTTTGAATAATTACAGAGTTATTGCCCCTATTGTACGAAATGCTTGTTATCGCTACTCCTCTGAAACCATAAGAGATAGCGACTTGGTACTTTTACCAATGTCTTCAGTACCCTTAGAGGGTTCTTCTATCTATTTATACCGAAAGGATCCGAGGCCCCCTTCTAGTAGTTATTGCCCCTGAAAGTATTCAATATTCTATAAAATCAGTTCCAACTTTTTTATTATTTATCGTAAAGACTTCGGACTACTTGGGATGGAAGCGTCTACCTTGTCTGAACAAAATGACATAAAGGTCAAAGGTCAAGGTCAAACCATAAAAAATTAGCATATTTAAGTTTTTAACCTTTTTTATTCAGTAACGCAGATAAAATGTTTAATTAATTATACTGAAAAAAAACCCTAAAAAATAATATAGGTGGAAAGACCTCTAATTGTTCGAGAACAATTAGTCTACTAGTTATTATTATTATTATTATTATTTTTTTTTTTCTTCTCTTTTTTTCCAGGGACAGCTTTTTTATTTCAAGAGATATTGAAACAATTTTTTCTTTATGTTATTGACCATAAAAAGTTATGGTACCAAATGACCCTTTGCTTAATAACTCCCAGAACTTAAAAAGTTATTGCCCTTGTGTACGAAATGCTTGTTATCGCTACTCCTCTGAAACCATAAGAGATAGAGATTTGAAACTTTTACCAATGTCTTCAGTACACTTAGAGGGTTCTTCAATCTACTCAAACAGAAAAGATCCGGGGCCCCCTTCTATTAGTTATTGCCCCTGAAAGTATTTAAATTTCCATAAAATCACTTCCAACTTTTTTATTATTTATCATAGAGACTTCGGACCACTTGGGATGGAAGCGTCTACCTTGGCCGAACAAAATGACATAAAGGTCAAAGGTCAAGGTCATTTGGAAATCTGTTAATTAATGAGTTTTTAGATCTCCTTTGTTTAGGGTGGTAGAGAACAACTTTTTCATGGAAGTAGTAGGACATCTTAAGACATTTTAAAATATAGCCCCTTAACTCATACCTTTGAATAATTACAGAGTTATTGCCCCTATTGTACGAAATACTTGTTATCGCTACTCCTCTGAAACCATAAGAGATAGAGACTTGGAACTTTTACCAATGTCTTCAGTAAACTTAGAGGGTTCTTCAATCTATTCATACCGAAAGGATCTGAGGCCTGCTTTTAGTAGTTATTGCCCCTGAAAGTATTCAATATTCTATAAAATCACTTCCAACTTTTTTATTATTTATCGTAAAGACTTCGGACTACTTAGGATGCAAGCGTCTACCTTGGCCGAACAAAATGACATAAAGGTCAAAGGTCAAGGTCAAACCATAAAAAAATAGTAAATTTAAGTTTTTAACTTTTTTTTATTAAGTAACGCAGATAAAATGTTTAATTAATTATACTGAAACAAAACATAAAAAATAATATAAGTGGAAAGACCTCTAATTGTTCGAGAACAATTAGTCTACTAGTTTTTTTCTTCTCTTTTTTTCCAGGGACAGCTTTTTTGTTCATAGAGATATTGAAACAATTTTTTCTTTATGTTATTGAGCATTAAAAGTTATGGTACCAAATGACCCTTAGCTTGATAACTCCCAGAACTTACAAAGTTATTGCCCTTGTGTACGAAAAGCTTGTTATCTCTACTCCTATGAAACCATAAGAGATAAAGACTTGGGACTTTTACCAATGTCTTCAGTATACTTAGAGGGTTCTTCAATCTTCTTATACCGAAATAATCCGAGACCCCCTTCTATCAGTTATTGCCCCTGAAAGTATTTGAATTTCCATAAAATCACCTCCAACTTTTTTATTATTTATTTTAGAGACTTCGGACCACTTGGGATGGAAGCGTCTACCTTGGCCAAACAAAATGACATAAAGGTCAAAGGTCAAGGTCATTTGGAAATCTGTTAATTAATGAGTTTTTAAATCTCTTTTGTTAAGGGTGGTAGAGAAAAACTTTTTCATGGATGTAGTAGGACATCTTAAGACATTTTAAAATATAGCCCCTTGGCTCATACATTTGAATAATTACAGAGTTATTGCCCCTATTGTACGAAATGCTTGTTATCGCTACTCCTCTGAAACCATAAGAGATAGAGATTTGGAATTTTTACCAATGTCTTCAGTACACTTAGAGGGTTGTTCAATCTATTCATACCAAAAGGATCTGAGGCCCCCTTCTAACAGTTATTGCCCCTTAAAGTATTTACATTTCCATTAAATCACTTTCAACTTTTTTATTATTTATCATAAAGACGTCGGACCACTTGGAATGGAAGCGTCTACCTTGGCCGAACAAAATGACATAAAGGTCAAAGGTCAAGGTCATTTGGAAATCTGTTAATTAATGAATTATCATATCATTTGATACAGAGTTTTAGTAAGGGTTTCAATAGCTTGCTGGATTGCGCAATAAGGTATTCAATTAGGTCAGCCAGGTATCGCATCAAGTCCTGTGGTTACTCAAGTGGAAATTGTTTTACAGTCAACCCATTCATATTGTACAAAGACAGCTAGCCTCTAGAACACGCTCTTCTATTGCTAGGTTTTCTGTTTATATGCTTGTGTAAAGAATATTCACTTGGCAAGCACATCAATTTTGTTCAGAGTAAATGGGAAAAAATTCAGAAAAAGTAATTCAAAAGATATCTACGATAAACAACGGAATTCTTAAAGCAATCATGGCTTGAAATACAAAATAATCTCTTAAAACTCATTTATGGCTTTGCAGTATTCTAATTTTCTAGTACAACATATAACACAGGTATACTATTTTTGTATACCTTACTGAGCAATCTAGCAATTTATTAAAAAAATAGTAGGGTGGAAAGACCTCTAATTGTTCAAGAACAATTAGTCTACTAGTTATTTTTTTTCTCCTCTTTTTTTCCAGGGACAGCTTTGTTATTTCCAAAGATAATGAACTACTTTTTTCTTTATGTGATTGATCATCAAAAGTTATGGTACCAAATGACCCTTTGCTTAATAGCTCCCAGAACTTACAAGGTTATTGCCCTTGTATACGAAAAGCTTGTTATCGCTACTCCTCTGAAACCATAAGAGATAGAGACTTGGAACTTTTACCAATGTCTTCAGTACACTTAGAGGGTTCTTCAATCTATTTATACCGAAAGGATCCGAGGCCTCCTTCTATCAGTTATTGCCCCTGAAAGTATTTGAATTTCCATAAAATCACTTCCAACTTTTTTATTATTTATCATAGAGACTTTGGTCCACTTGGGATGGAAGCGTCTACCTTGGCCAAACAAAATAACATAAAGGTCAAAGGTCAAGGTCATTTGGAAATCTGTTAATTAATGAGTTTTTAGATCTCTTTTGTTAAGGGTGGTAGAGAAAAACTTTTTCATGGATGTAGTAGGACATCTTAAGACATTTTAAAATATAGCCCCTTGGCTCATACCTTTGAATAATTACTGAGTTATTGCCCCTATTGTACGAAATGCTTGTTTTCGCTACTCCTCTAAAACCATAAGAGATAAAGATTTGGAACTTTTACCAATGTCTTCAATACACTTAGAGGGTTCTTTAATCTATTCATACCGAAATGATTCGAGCCCCCTTCTAGTAGTTATTGCCCCTGAACGAATTTAAATTTCCATAAAATCACTTCCAACTTTTTTATTATTTATCGTAAAGACTTCGGACCACTTGGGATGGAAGCGTCTACCTTGGCCGAACAAAATGACATAAAGGTCAAAGGTCAAGGTCATTTGTAAATCTGTTAATTAATGAGTTTTTAGATCTCTTTTGTTTAGGGTGGTAGAGAAAAACTTGTTCATGGATGTAGTAGGGCTTCTTAAGACATTTCAAAATATAACCCTTCAGCCCCTACCTTGAAACAATTATTGAGTTATTGCCCCTATTGTACAAAATGCTTGTTATTGCTACTTCTCATAAAACATAAGAGGTAGAGACTTAAAACTTTTACTAATGTATTCAGTACAATTAGGGGCTCCTTCAATATATTCATACCGAAAGGACCCGAGCCCCCATTGTAGCAATTATCGCCCCTTAAATTTTCTTTATTATGTTAAAAACAGAAACAACTTTTGAACCTTACATCGTAGGGACATCAGACAACTTTAAATTGAAATGTTGACCTTTACCAGTGAATATGGACATAAAGGTCAAAGGTCAAGGTCAAACATAATTTTTTTTTACATATTTTAGTTTTTGATTTTGTTTAAATTAAATTAACGCAGAGAAAATATTTTATTAATTATATTGAAACGAAACATAAAAAAATAATGAGGTGGAAAGACCTCTAATTGTTCGAGAACAATTAGTCTACTAGTTTATTATTATTTTTTTTCTTTTCCTTTTTCCAGGGACAGCTTTTTTATTTCAAGAGATATTGAAACAATTTTTTCTTTATGTTATTGACCATAAAAAGTTATGGTTCCAAATGAGCCTTTGCTTAATAACTCCCAAAACTTACAAAGTTATTGCCCTTGTGTGCAAAATGCTTGTTATGCTTATCCTCTAAAACCATAAGAGATAGAAACTTGGAACTTTTACCAATGTCTTCAGTAAACTTAGGGGGTTCTTCAATTTATCATACCGAAAGGATCCTATGTCCCCTTCTATTAGGTATTGCCCCTGAAAGTATTTCAATTTCTATAAAATCACTTCCAACTTTTTTATTATTTATCGTAGAGACTTCGGACCACTTGGGATAGAAGCGTCTACCTTGGCCGAACAAAATGACGTAAAGGTCAAAGGTCAAGGTCATTTGGAAATCTGTTAATTAATTACTTTTTAGATCTCTTTTGTTAAGGGTGGTAGAGAAAAACTTTTTCATGGATGTAGTAGGACATCTTAAGACATTTTAATATATAGCCCCTTAGCTCATACCTTTGAATTATTACAGAGTTATTGCCCCTATTGTACGAAATGCTTGTTATCGCTACTCCTTTAAAACCATAAGAGATAGAGACTTGGATCTTTTACAAATGTCTTCAGTACACTTAGAGGGTTCTTCAATCTATTCATACCGAAAGGATCTGAGGCTCCCTTCTAGTAGTTATTGCCCCTGAAAGTATTTAAGTTTATATAAAATCACTTCTAACTTTTTTATTATTAATCGTAGAGACTTCAGACCACTTGGGATGGAAGCGTCTACCTTGTCCGAACAAAATGACATAAAGGTCAAAGGTCAAGGTCAGACCAAAAAAAAATATAATATTTAAGTTTTTATCCCTTTTTTTATTAAGTAACGCAGAGAAAATGTTTAATTAATTATATTGAAACAAAACAAAAAAAATAATATAGGTGGAAAGACCTCTAATTGTTCGAGAACAATTAGTCTACTAGTTATTATTAGGTCTTTTCACCTTTCTGGTGAAAGACCTTTTGTATTTCTGATGTTTTTTATTTTTTTTCTTCTCTTTTTTTTCCAGGGACAGCTTTTTTATTTCAAGAGATATTGAAACATTTTTTTCTTCATGTTATTGACCATAAAAAGTTATGGTACCAAATGACCCTTTGCTTAATAGCTCCCAGAACTTACAAAGTTATTGCCCTTGTGTACGAAATGCTTGTTATCGCTACTCCTCTGAAACCATAAGAGATAAAGACTTGGAACTTTTACCAATGTCTTTAGTACACTTAGAGGGTTCTTCAATCTATTCACAACGAAAGGATCTGAGGCCCCCTTCTAGCAGTTATTGCCCCTGAAAGTATTTAGATTTTTATAAAATCACTTCCAACTTTTTTATTATTAATCGTAGAGACTTCGGACCACTTGGGATGAAAGCGTCTACCTTGGCCGAACAAAATGACATAAAGGTCAAAGGTCAAGGTCATTTGGAGATCACTTAATTAATGAGTTTTAAGATCTCTTTTGTTTAGGGTGGTAGAGAAAAACTTTTCATGGATGTAGTAGGACATCTTAAGACATTCAAAAATATAGCCCTTTAGCTCATACCTTTGAATAATTACAGAGTTATTGCCCCTATTGTACAAAATGCTTGTTATCGCTACTCCTCTAAAACCATAAGAGATAGAGACTTGGAACTTTTACCAATGTCTTCAGTACACTTAGAGGGTTCTTCAATCTATTCATACCGAAAGGATCTGAGGCCTCCTTCTAGTAGTTAATGCCCCTGAAAGTATTTAAATTTATATAAAATCACTTCCAGCTTTTTTATTATTAATCGTAGAGACTTCGGACCACTTGGGATAGAAGCGTCTACCTTGGCCGAACAAAATGACATAAGGTCAAAGGTCAAGGTCATTTGGAAATCTATTAATTTATGCGTTTTTAGATCTCCTTTGTTAAGGGTGGTACAGAAAAAACTTTTTCATGAATGTAGTAGTACTGCTGGAGACATTTGAAAATATAACTCTTCAGCCCCTACTTTGAAACAATTGTAGAGTTATTGCCCCTATTATACAAAATGCTTGTTATCGCTACATCTCATAAACCGTTAGAGGTGAAGACTTGAAACTTTTACCAATGTATTCAGTACATTCAGGGGCTCCTTCAATCTATCATATCGAAAGGGCCCGAAGCCCACTTGAAGCAGTTATCGCCCCTGAAAGTTTCTAAATTTTGTTAAACACACCTACAACTTTTGAACCTTACATCGTAGGGCCATCAGACCACTTCAAATTGAAATGTTGACCTTCACCAGTCAATATGACATAAAGGTCAAAGGTCAAGGTCAAACAAACAAAAAATTGCATATTTCAGTTTTTGACTTTTTTTTTTTAGAAGGAAACGCAGAGAAAATGTTTTATTGATTATATTGAAACAAAACATAAAAAATAATGAGGTGGAAAGACCTCTAATTGTTCGAGAACAATTAGTCTACTAGTTTTTATTACTTTTATTAACATATCAGAATCAGCACCCATAATCAACCCCACCACCCCAGTCCAAACCATTACATGTTATATGTTTTAGCTCTCTCTCTCTCTCTCTCTCTCTCTCTCTCTCTCTCTCTCTCTCTCTCCTGGTGTTTCCATGCTTTCTCCTGATGAGTCTCTCTCCATGTGTAACATTTAACTAATTCTGATCATATCTCAATATTAGATCATTTGTAAATTATGCAAGGTGTAATGTGATTTTCTTTTAAAGAAAAACATTTTTTACCAGTTTATAAAACTTTTAAACCCCAAATTATATTTTAATTTTAATACATCATTCAACAATTAAGAAAAGTGTAAATGTAAGGGTTTATTTAATTTTAAGCAAAAATAAATGCAAGGTTTTTTTTATTTTAAGAAAAAAAAACCCGTCATTTTATTTAAAGTCTAAGTACGGATACGTACATGTGTGGATCCAGAAAATTGTTCATGGGGAAGGGGGGGGGGGGGGCAACAGTTATTTGAGTTTCCTGGGGGGGGGGATCTGAAAGCATTTTTTTTTTGGCAATTTTATAAATTAAATGTAATTTAAAGAAATTTGAATTTTGAAGGGGGGATCTGGACCCCTGACCCCCCTCTAGATCTGCACATGGGATAAATGTTAATTTCATGCTACTATTTGTCTACCAATATTAAATAAAATTTTTCAAAATCTTATTGCACATCTATAGGACAGTCCCTATCATATCTCAAGATATGATGTATCTATTCATTAAATAATAAGAGGAGTTCTGGGATCTAGGTTTTTTTAGGAGTGATAAACGTCAATTTTCAGCTATTATTTGACTCCCTAGATGAAATTTAAATTTTTAAAACCTTATTGCACATCTATAGGACAGCCCCAATCATATACCAAGGGATGATGTAGCTACTCCAAAAGTTGTAAGAGGAGTTACGGGAACCATACTTTTTTTGCAAAAAAACGTCATTTTTTGTTGCCCACCGATCCCTGTGATGAAAAAAAAAATTCTGAAACCTGATCACACTTCAAAATGACACCCCGAATCATATTCTAGAAGATCATTTGGCTACTGCCAAAAAAAATGACGTTTTTTAAACCAGATTTTTTGTTAAAAAACGTCATTTTTCAGCCACCAAATGACCCCCAGGGCAAAATTGAAATTTCCGAAACCTTATTGCGCATCTATAGGATACCCCAAAACATATTCCAAAAGATGATTTGTCTATTGTTGAAAATGTAGGAGGAGTTCGAGGAAGAAGGATTTTTGTGAAAAAATGTCATTTTTTACCAATTATCTGACCCCCAGGACTACCAGAGAATTTTTGAAACCATTTTACAAAACAACATGACACCCTCAATCAAACTCCAAGAGTTCAGATTGCTAGTTTATACGATGTAAGAGCAGTTTGAGAAAGTAAAACGTGACAGACGGACGGACGGACGGACGGACAGACGGAACAGGACAACAACAATATACCCGAACTTTCTTTAGAAAGTGCGGGTATAAAAACACAGCAAGAAGAAATAGACCTAAAGTTTGATACGTAGATAACCTACATGTACCATTGCAGCGAGAAAGGTGAATGCGCATACTCCATTTCTGACATGCTGTCTGTTTAAAATGACATCACCAAGGTAACATCTTCGTCACGACTCATTTAAACTTCTTCTAAAAACAAGTAAGTTTAAGGAAATTAATGGTACATGTATGTCTGATACACTGTGCTGTGAGGGATATAAATTTTGAGTGTGAAAATTTTGTTTTTCATTCAGCACGTGATCAATGTGATCTTCTCCAGAGAGGTAACGCAAGATCGATTTCATTGTTTATTTCAAACCGTATGAAAATAAATCCTTTTTCACAAAAGCAACAACCCCCCCCCAAATCCAAATAAACCAAAAAAAATTAACAAAAAAAACAAACAAAACCCCCATTACGCTGTTATGTATTATCCTTAAACATAATATTATTCCAGGACCTTTATTTAACTGACGTATTGGTTTTCCCTCTAATACACGTACTCAGGGGCTAATAATGATATCATATCGAAAAAATTAATTTCGCAATTTATCGCAAATCTTTTGAAAATTAACGCGTAACTTAAGAGAATAAACTATTCACAAATATAAATATGAGTCATGATTCTCATAATGAATAGATTTTGATAGAAGTATTACAGTTAACAAAAACTTTACTGTCATCAAAACTATTTCCGCGTAATATTAGTATCGCGAATTATAATTAAAAAGATGACATCCCTAAACATATGTCACATGCCGAAAGGCTCTCTCTCTCTCTCTCTCTCTCTCTCTCTCTCTCTCTCTCTCTCTCTCTCTCTCTCTTAAGAGGACAAAGCGTTGGCATTCAATGTCTGTTGGACAGGAATTCCCTAAACTTCCCTGTACTTGAGGCAGCTAATTTTAAAACCATTTCGTCTGCGGGTTAAACGTTTATTCCGCAATATTCCCTCAAAGGATCAATACAGTTGCCATCTAGGGAAAAAAGATGCGTCTTATTTTGGGTGTGATGTGTTCTGTTGGACTTGTCTCTGCTTGGTCAGGGTAAGTCAGTTGCACTAATGTAAAAATATTTATATACACATTTAATACCAAACAATTAATCTTAATGACCATTATTTCTGTAAAAAAATAAAATCATAAATAACAATAAAAAGGGTAAAAATTTACCCACTTCCAAAAAAGAAAGATAAATGCTTTATATACTATAACTGAACGACACTCATTTTATTCACTTAGTGTGTATTCTGTAAATCTGCTTTCTATTTGATATTTGTTGTGCATGACAGAATCATAACATAGATTAATCATCTTTCAAACGCATTCCAATTCACACTCCGTGCCAAAATATCGTCAACTGTTATATGCATGTAATTCTCTTGCATTTCAAATGCAGTTCAAAACTCTTTCATCGCATGGTATTTTGTTTTTAAATTTTGAATATATGATAGATACATGTATAGGATCTCTCATGAGTTGTGATGGTAAATGATTTTTATCCAACTCGTTGTGTGTTTTCTATCCCCGAGCCTTGAATGAGAGATTCTTTTTATCACGTTTTACCACGTCTTTTGTTTAACCTCAATCTTTTCTGGTAAAATTATAATTGTGAGCCGCACAACACATTTACTGCAAGACGTCAACAACTTAACGCATGGAAAAAAAGTTCCTTGAAGATTAACAAACAAACAATTCATTTTCAAACATATTTTTATCAATTCATGAAAAAAAAATTAAACAGTATTAAATGCATCACATTTACAACAACACACTTTTCAACTGATTTTTTTTTAACTTTTTAATTCTACGTCAATCAACCGCCTGAACCTACGTTATGTTTTATTATGACGTCACGTCGGATAAGAATACACAGTGTAGTATCAAAAAGAACAAAGAGCAATAAGACCTAAAATCTGCCCAATGCATAGAAAACATGTCATGGTGATCTTTTAGTAAACTATGATCTTTTAAGCCTATTTCAGCCATATTTTCATTGAAAAATTACATTTTTGTCATTTTGAGGGCAAAAATAGGAAAAAAGCCAAAAAATCACTGATTTCTGGATTTTTTTAATATCTTGTCTTTTTATAATAATATAAGATAATATATTGTGATTCTTACTACAATAAAACACAACAAGTAATAAGAAAACATAATCTTTACCAAAAAATGACTAAAACTTCAATTTTGAGGTAAAAAGTCTTTTTTTTTATATCAAAATATAAGTTTTAAGGAAATGTTATATACCAGTACATTTTCAATAGAATGTCTATGCACTGTATGCATATGTATGCATCTTTAATACGGTATTAAAATGAGTGTAGAATACAACACAATGAAGTCAAAGAAAAAACTGCATATAGAAATTATATGACCAAAATCTGAATTTGCATTAAAAAATTAAATTCAATATTAATCTATGCAAAAAAAAAAAAAAAATAAAAAACATCATGAATTTTTGGGATTATTTGTTCTTAACACTTATTGCTCGGTTAAGAAAAGAAGTCCTGTGATATTTAAAAAAAAATCAACCATATAATGTTTCATGAAAATCAAAAACTTAATTAACAAAATTAACAATGCAGTATTTGGGGTTGGATGTGGTGGGGTGGGGGTGAATGGGTTGTTAGTTAAAACCTTGTCCGAGCCATGAAGGCTAAAGAGCCAGTGCTTATCCCCAGTAATCATGGTGCTAAGTGGATGGGAGTCATATACTCCATCTGAATGGAACACCAGTCCACCCCAGCATATGCTAATACCCAAATTCAGCTGGGTGGAGTGAGTCAATGTAAATAAAGAATTTGGGGGATTGGATGGGACAATATTTGTTTAATAATTTACCATGACATGGTTCATCATTCATTACCACATATTAATCACAATGATAAACTTCTTTTCTTAACATGACTAAAACTCAATTTCATAGTAAAATGGTTTTGTTTTCATTAACAAAACAAAAACCACTGATTTCTGTAAATTTTTAACTAGTATAACTTTAACATTAAAAAATTGGTACTATACCTCAATGAAGGTGAATTCAAACATTCACACATTACATAATTAACAAACATAACCACCACTGGCTAAAATGTTCATCTTACACAAAAAATCATAACTTTTTGCATATTTTTCTCCTTGCTATAATTTTATAGTGCATGCTTTAGTAAATTACACATCCGATAATTGATTGAATATTTCATAATCTTAAACAACTCTTTATTCAAAATCTTCTTTCTAAAAAGTTTATACTGTTGAATGAAATATTATAATAGTTCTAATGAAAATATCACAGATTTCTAAATCATTAAACAAGAGACCCAGGGGCCACATCCCTCACCTGAGCGACAAAAGCTTATCAAATCAGCATTACAATACCAAATTCAAAATATGTTGACAAATAAGTACAGTAGACCCTGCAAAAAAAGTTGTGGCCCCACCTTACCCCCGGGGACCATGATTTGAATAAACTTGAATCTACACTACCTGAGGATGCTTACACACAAGTATCAGCTTTTCTGGTCAAATGGTTTTTGAGAAGAGGATCTTTAAAGATACAAACACATTTTTCATAATTCTTAAATATCTCCCTTTGAGGGAAGGCATGTCCCTTAATTTTATTAAACTTAAATCCCTTCACCTAAGGATGCTTTGTGCAAAATTTTGTTGAAATTGACCTGGGGGTTCTTGAGAAGTTGAAAATGTAAAAAACAGACAGACAGACGGATGCCGAACAAAAAGTGATCAGAATAGCTGAGCTCACTTGAGCTTTCAGCTAAGGTGAGGTGAAAAAAAGGGAACAATGAATTTCATTGACTTAAAATCGCTGTCACTTTTATGTTTCACTTTGTTAACTTTCTGAACTACCCGTAATTGCTGAAAACACAGTCCTGAGTAGCCCTTCTATAGAGAGTGTGTGTCTTAAGTAATCAAGGTATCAAAGAACTGAAGAACCGACCCCAACAACTTTTACACCAGTGCGACATTGGCTGTACCACACATGTATTACTTCAGTAATGGCTCCAGAAAAATGTTCAATCCATATTAGATATTGTGTTCCTAAAAACACAGACTTCCTGTTGAAACTGGAAAGAAGCATAATAACGGCATTGAACGATGTGCAACGGGAACTGTGTAGGCGACGAGTTTCATACCGCTTTCGAAGATCTTGGTTTGGTGGGATTTGATGGCAACTTAGATACCTATTTGTTATTGACATTACATTGCGGAACAAAACAATTATCATCGCGGACGATAAAAAGTCGATCCTGTGTTCTTGTCAGGCGCCATGATGCTGATGATATTTGCCTGACTTAGCCTCGTTTTGAAAATATTGACCCGGGGTCATTGCATAGATTAATATTTTTCAAGAAGATTCTATATAGAATTTCTATTAATGGGTAGAAAGCAATGGAGGTCTTATGTAAACAATATTAACAGAAACATAATTTTAAAAAAAATATTTAAACCTAAAATATGTCTGTTCCGACAAAACTAGCATGCATCATTCAATCTCTTCTTACTGAAAGTGCTCTCTTGTCCAATCGAAATTATTTTTTAAAATGAAGAAATAAATTAAATGGGGACGGAGGGTGTAATATTATTGAAATACCCAGAACACTTTTCCAACAAGTTTCGATTTCACTTGATATACTTTAAATCTGCGTGCACAGACGTTTTCATTGTAACTTTGGCAAATAAATTTACGACAATGGATTTTAATATCTCTCTCTCTCTCTCTCTCTCTCTCTCTCTCTCTCTCTCTCTCTCTCTCTGAGTGAACACGTTTACAAGTTAAAAAAAAGAACAAAAGGTAATGGTTAATCTACCAGGGTATGAAACTAAACACCTGTACCGGGTTGCTCAAAACACTGATTAACTTTAACCACTGGCTAAATCCCTTATCTAGTAATTAAATTTTGACCAGTGGTTAAACTCTGTTGCTCAAAAGTTAAACACTGGTTAAATTGCTTAACCAGTGGTTAACTTTTGGCAAAAGTTAACCATTCTGCAGAGCTGGGTTAAGTCTTTTAACAATTATATTACTTTTATGCATGCATATCTAAATACAGTGGGGCTTCAGATATCCGGACGCCAGATATCCGGACGCTTTAGTTTACAAACCATTTTATTTGGGAACAGATTTTTTATCTGTTATTTTGTCTCAATTCACCTTCCGGATCAGGACAGTCTGTTTGTACCAAAACCATCTGTTTAACTATTAATTTTGCATCATGTAACAGGACGGTAAAATCTAATGATACTCCGCTTAATACAATAGAAAGATTACGCCTGTTAGTTAAGTCTTACACCTTTTTCATCTGCTAGACCCCCATGAGAAGCTCGTATGAACACTCTGACTTCAAAAATCACTTTTAACTATTACTGACAGTACTGGTTAGACAGGATTAGTCACGCCTCACTGCACGTGGATTGGGTATCTTTACACTGTGCACCTGTCAAGTGCAATCACTTTTAAAAATACCCCTCTATTTCAAAGGAAGAATGTGCTTAATTAATCAGGAAATTTTTACAGAGCTTTGTGGTATTTATATTCAAAAAAGTTTTTTAAGTGAAGTTTCTCGCGAATTTCTTGTTAGATTAAGTCAAAACCGGACGTATAGGAAGAAAACAAAACGGAAAGAATGTCAACTAATCTGAAGTGCATTAGTGGAAAATTGACGTGTCTAGAAATAAAGTGTTAAAAACATAACTTAAAAAGGCACATTTCACATTTGGACACAATATATTTGGCTAGATTTGGCTATTATTATAGTTTGATTAATATTTCCTGACTAAATAAGAATATAACGCAGGGTTTCTTGTATTAAAAACAGGTGAATTTCAAAGGACACCTTTAATTTGTTGCCGCTTAGTATGAAAGGCAAAGAAAACAGCATCAACACCCATTATAAAAATTAAAATAAGTTATCATTTATGACTACAATAGACACATTTCAGATATCCGGACACCTCACCTATCCGGACGACTGGACAACAAAACGAAAGCGTCCGGATAACTGAGGCTCTACTGTATATTGCATCTGAAAAATAATGAAATGCGAAATACAAATTATCTCTGAACTCTATCAGATAAATTATTTACTAGCTTCAGCATGCAAGTTAAATATTCTTAATAGTGTCTATCATAGCAATGAAAAAACATGTTTACTCTAATAGCTGATACTAGTCATTTCTGAGTGCAGTTTTATACTCTTTTTAAGTGAGTGACATATTCTCCCGAAAAATAAAAATAAAAAATCTGAAAATAGGGGAAAGGGGGACAAAAATATATTGTAACATACTATTACTTCCAAAATCGAAATTATTTTAAGTAAGTTGGGCGGGGGTGTTATAGGTAAGAATTAATGCTAACAGAGAATTGCCCAGCGACAGCAGTAAGGGTTGTAGAAAATTAATGTGACTCCTTTTTGTAATCCGATTTGTTTGTTTTGATTGAATGATACGAGACATTAACCCGTGCTTGCACAGGTTGAGTAAAATGGACATGATTTGAAAAAATGAGTTAAGAAACTATTACCAAAACCATGCGATCTTGAAACAGAAGTATATTAATGGTATGCATATTTAATAGGAAATATATATAAATGAAAAGTGTTACACGTGTATGATATTTATTATTGTACATGTACTACAAATTTATTTCTACCATTTCCCCTTAATCTGGGAATCTGGTCTCGAAATAACTGCTGGCTTGAAGGTCTAGTACAATTTTTTTTAAAGCTTTTTAAAGAGAACACTTGCCCTTTCGGCCATGCAGCTTTTTAAAAGTTTACTCCTTATATATTGGTACTGTGATAAAACTATATTCGATGGTTTCCTCTCCTGTCACTACATATTGTTTTAAATAATCTGATATATATATAATACATTTTCATTCATTATTATTTTCATTAAACCGGGACTTCCTTTTCTATTGCTTTTAATCAAAATCCAATTATCCCCGGCCCCCTCACACACATACATACTTTTGGGTATATGCAAGTGCCATACAATACAATGTAGAGTGCAGC
Source organism: Magallana ariakensis (assembly GCA_020458035.1). Taxonomy (NCBI): domain Eukaryota; kingdom Metazoa; phylum Mollusca; class Bivalvia; order Ostreida; family Ostreidae; genus Magallana; species Magallana ariakensis. The sequence continues at coordinate 16,478,100 of CM035820.1, forward strand.
GACGATTGCTTTTCTAATGGTAATGACCCTTGTTATCTCTAGCTTCATGGATTGATTATGAATCCTTATACTATAAAATCAACCTTAATTTAATTAAATTTTCTTTATAATTTACCGAAGAAAAGAAGAAGGGGGTTCATCATTCTGTGAGGGTTCAAGCTAGAGGTAAATTCATGTGTAAAGTGTATGTTTCCTTACTTGTTAGTAAATAAGCATTTTATTAAAACAATGTGGGGTTTGAGCGTGTTTAATAAATAATTTTAAAAATTGATTTACCGACCCCTCCCCGAATCTACAAATGAAGACTTGTGTGCAAATTTAGCTATCCCCGGGGTCTTCGTAAGGATTGTTTTGTAAACTTCATGACATTCTTCTGATTTCTTTTACATGTAGCAATGGCCCAATGCAAGTTGAAAAAAAGCGGATCCGCTCCCTTTTACTCACATCCAGAAGAAGCTAACAATTACGTCGATAGTAAATTAATTCACACTTATAGAGAAAAAATAAGGGCCAGCTTGAAAGAGAAACATTCAGCCAGGTACAATGTCTATAAAAACAAAATTCACTTTTCTCACAACTAACCTGTATTTGAGCACAAAACATTTAGTCAATTACATGTATTTTTATATAGTTGTATAGATGGATATAAAGTCTTTAACTTGTTTATTGATAACTTAAGTGTTGTCTGTCCAAAGAGTTATCAGTTTATTTTTCAGCCATAATTGACAGACGGTTAGATAGCCACCGGCTAAATTCAATTCGAGCAACACAACTTTGACCACTGGTTATTAAGCAGTGGATACTGACTTTGACCAATGGTTAAATTAGCCAGTGGTTAAAGTTAACCAGAGTTTTGAGCAACCCAGTCCTGAATAAGATAGGTTTATACAGCAGTAGGAAGTACATTTCGGCAGCAATCTCTTTGTTCTGTTTGCTTCGTCGCTGGTTCCTTTTAATGATCAGTGTTAACTCAGTAGCTCCTCTCTGCGGGAGGATAGAAAGACAGAAAGAAAGAACGTATAATTTGTTTTATTTATTTTTATCATGGAATGAATGTGTAAATAATTTCCGTTCTTAAACTAGATATTCTAGCTAACAGCGATTTTCAGTTGCGAAGGAAAACTTTGGGGTCGGGTAGAGAGTATAGCGGACTTTTGCGACTGTGTGTGTCCGAGTAATCTTAGGATCTTTATCCTGCTAAAAAATATAAAACGAGAAATAATTTATATTTAGTTTAAATTGGAAGTTAACATAATACAGAAATAATACGGTATATATTGGGAACTGTATGCCAACATAGAACTCTGTAGGAGACAAGTGTTGTTATGCTCTTTTATACAAAACCCTTTTTATAAGTACTTTTAGATAGCATTATTTAAGTTGTTTGTAGATATTGTGGAAAACCAAACAAATTTAAGATGCCTTATGTCAACAAAAAGGTTATTGAAACCTAAATTATCATAAGTTTATTGAAACATTCTTGTGTTTTCTGACATGACGTGTATTATTCAATAATATACTCTCTTGTCCAATCTAACAGTTCTTTTATATAGAATCGTTTCGGGTGGAGGTGAATTTCAAAACCACAGAAACATTCGATTCTACTTACATGTAGTATTTATCAACTTTGCGTACACGGACAATTCCAGACAAATGAAATTAACCAATACAGGATAAAAAAAAGTCCCGAATGCTCTCTCTCTCTCTCTCTCTCTCTCTCTCTCTCTCTCTCTCTCTCTCTCTCTCTCTCTCTCCCTCCGTCCGTCTCTCTTTGTCTTTGATTAAAATTTGGAGGGATAATATTCGTCGTATTTCCCAGAGTTGTAGATAAGCATTTTCGAACTGACTAGGGTTTAAAAAACACTCTAAAATGTTATGGTTGGTCTATCAAGGTATGAAATTAAGCATCTGATAAAATAGTCAATCAATCTACACAGTAAGTTTTAAACCCGGAAGTAAATTTGGACAGTATCTTTATCCTGTGTATTTCGTCTCTGGTTCTTTTTAAAGGTCAGTGTTAACTGAGCAGCAATTAGCTGCGGGGGGGGGGGGGAGACAGAATAAACATGGGAATGAATTGAAATAGTTATGGCAGGATCAAAATCACATGAGGCGGCGGTCGTTCATCAGATTTATTCGACTTGAGATTGACACTTTGTAAATTACCTTCAAATGTAACAGCACGTTATTTGCAAAGATGAGAATGACGAATATGCATATCTGTCTTCCTCCCAATGGATTTCAAAAACTTTAACCTGAAGATGACCTTTTTATATACATTCTCCGTTTTTCAGTTGCGAAGGAGAGCGTTGGTTTCAGGTAGCAAACTATTGGGAGTGTATGCGTCCGTGTAATCTTATTATCTTTGTCCTGCTAAGAAATATAAAGACAAAGATTGTCAACTTAGTTGAAAGTGGAAGCTGACAAAATACGAAAATAAATACAGTATATATCAGGAACTATATGCGACCATGGAACTCTGTAGGAGACTAATTTTGTGATACCCTTCAATACAAAACCCTATTTACAAGTACTTTTATATTGGAGTATTTAAGTAGTTTGTATATATAGTATATATAGTGGAAAACCAAACAAATTCAAGATGCGAAAGAAACAGAGCAAAGAAATTGCTGAAATTTACTTCCTGGTTTAAAACTTAATGCTGAATTGAACTATTTATTTCAGGTGCTTAATTTCATACCTTGATAGACCAACCATAATATTTTTAGGTTTTAAGATCAATTCTCTGTAAATATCAAAAGTCAGTGGCCACGCATAGTCACCGCTGGTTCCTTTCTCTGCTGATGGAAAGAAATTAAAAAAGAAAGAAAGAAAGAATTCGTTTAAGAGAAAAAATTCTGGCAATAAAATGGGAAATATGGTTATACCAAAACCATTAGAGATGGTTCTCGTTTTATGTGTGATTAACTCACATGGGCAGATGTTGAGGTATAATTATAGCTTTGTTTATAATTAAGTTTTGAAAGATATCATGCTATGCATATAAAATGTCAAAAAGTAAAGACTAGACTTCAAAGTTTGATTATCTTATTTTTTTTTTGTGTTTACCAAATTTTTGGGAAAAAAACTCTCTGATTCTGTTATCATTTTGCTTTTTCAGAAATTTTATTTTACATTTCTATATATGCCTAATAAACCCCACTTGATTGCTTGGATTTTCCATAAGCCTGAATTATTTTTTCGTGCTGATCAAGGCCTAGATTTTAATACACATATCTTTTTAAAGTGTTCATTTTTCCAAAGTTGTTAATGACGTTGAGAAATCCCCTCACCTTTCCCCCTTTTATTGAAACCTATCTAAAACAAGTTATCATAGTTATAATAGTATGCGGCCAAAATGTTATTAAGGTCTTCCGTTGGAAACGGAAGACCTTACTATTATTCTGAAAAAAATTCAGATTTCTTATTTTTTTTCTTCTAGACGCCAACTTTGATCCTTAATATCGCGGTCGTTTGTTCACCGATTCGTTTGAAATTTTCAGGTCTGATCACATGCCGCGCGATGTTGTCGTTCCATATTTTACTTGATGAAAATCCCCATCTGGTTTTGAATTATTCCCCTTTTAGTAAAATTTAACGGCCCTTTTTGTCAGATGGGTTTAGCTTTAACGATGACTGGCAGAGTCTCAAAGATTGGCTGGTTTGGAAGCAGATACATTGAAAAGGTGCAAGACACAATTCATTTGTTATTTAAATGCAAATAAAACGAGTGGTAAACAAAGGTTAAAAAAATTGCAAAAAAATTCACCTATTTTCCTTTATAGTTTTCTACCTAATAATAATCTGTTATAAAATGTATTTCAAAAGTTGTGGGTCTTACTCAGAACTTCCATTCGGTATGAAGAAAAAGGGGCTGGCCCCCATTATTAGGGAGTTAGGGGCTTCAAAAGTTTTTTGTCAATAACTTTTAAAGGAATAAAAATTTCTAATGCATTATTGAAGCAAAGTTGTTAAGAAATTAATTCTGGTTCCATCAGTAGTATTAAACTTGATGTTTTTTTAATATATAGTCAGTTTTTGCAGAAACAATTTTAGCCGGTTCGGCCCATTTTCGTGGGGGTGTGCACGTTTATGAAGTTATGAAAGGGCTTCTTGTTATGCACTAACTGATACATGCAGCGCGCAAAAATGATTCAACATGAAATTCCCAAATGCTTGTATTGATATGTATATTTTGCTACCCTGCCTCTGATATTCTAGAAATGACGTCATTATCTTTTTGTTGCTATCTTGAAGACACTGTTCCAAATCATCAACTTTTAAGGCAAGATGACAACGTCCGTGAAAATGAAGCTCCGCCGTTTCTGTTTGGTCCTTCTTTTCTTTTTTGAATCGGGCTTGCATTGTTAAATACCATTTAACACTTTGTCTTTTCAACAAGACAACCATCAAAATTTTCTTAATTTTGTCATATTTGGAATGTAAGAATTGTAAGGGATCATATTTAGTTTTATCTAGAGCAGGTAAATTGTAAACCTTGAGGTTTCCATTTATGGCCTCCTCTTTCGTAATACAATCACTAGTCTCGTCGGTAGTATGACCACCTCCGGTTTGATAGTTCTTTTCTTGCTCTGTTGACCTTTCAACATTGTTTTCAGTATCTGTTGTGGAGTTATGATTTATAGTATCAAAATTTGCGACATGCGACATTTGATGCTGTCTCCTCATGTGGCGTTGAAAGTTGTCTTTCCTCCTGAATTGCATACCACAGGTAGTGCATCTGTATTCAGACTTGTTATGAGCAGACCTTAAGTGGCGATACATATTTGATGAATGGGTGAATGATGCTCCACATACTTTACAGATGACAGACTTCATTCTGCAAATATGATAATGAGAGAAGTATAATAAAATCCATATTGGGAAATTTCATACCAAAGAAAAGTTGTCTGATTAAGAAACTGATGTTTCAAAACAATTGCACGGCCATCAACATCCCTGTCACCAGAGACGGAGCTCCACCCACCAAGGTGGGTTCATATGAACTTAAGTCGGACAGGTCTTCCCGATAATGACGGGGACATGTTACGTTAACGCTCCCTGTCCGTTGTGAGCTAGTAACATCGCCCTATATCGGTACACCGTGTTCATATGCAGCAATGTCTCAGATCTCAAAATGTTAATAATGTATATCACTAATCATTAGAAAATTTTAAACATGAAAAGGTATATATAGAAAGCACTGATATCTGATTAAGAAACCAAAGTTTCAAGACATTTGCACGGCCATCAACATCCCTGTCACCAGAGACGGAGCTCCACCTACCAAAGTGGGTTCATATGAACTTAAGTCGGACAGGTCTTCCCGATAATGACGGGGACATGTTACGTTAACGCTCCCTGTCCGTTGTGAGCTAGTAACATCGCCCTATATCGATACACCGTGTTCATATGCAGCAATGCCTCAGAATCTCAAATGCTTAATCTATATATAATTAGGAAAATGAAGTTGTGTATTATTGATTAATCTTATTAAAAATATTTTAGTATTGTATGTATGTATAATTGTAATACTTAGACTAATTAGTTGAATGTCTGCTGAATACTGCTAAATTTATCATTTCCAATGTGTCTCTACAATTCAAGATATAAAAAATGATCAGTTAATATGTTCAACACGTTCACAAGAAATAATTAAACTTATCCAAAAATAATCCAACTTTGAACTGTATTAAAGAAGGAAAACATATTTCCCAAATATAACAGTGATATGAATGTTCCTTTTAATTATTTTAATAAGAAAAGTTAGAGCGACTTACCTCGTCGACTGTTCCACCACAAGGTGATTTTTCCGATCTTCGTTGGGCCTTATATACCCGAGAAACTGACCGTAGACTTTTCTCTGATTTGATTGGTTATTTTCCCCATCGTTGACCCCAATTTTCAATTTTCAGACTTAGTTTAATTTGACAGAGGTTGAGATAAGTCGCGTTCTCGCTTCACCGAATGTGGGTCACTTCGTGGTTAACAAGATCATAACATAACCTGTATGTTTGGTGGTTGCTTTTTAAAAGTTGGATAACTTTTATACGTCTGTGGATTAATAAATGTGTGAGTTATCATTATACCCGCACTTTCTAAAGAAAGTTCGGGTATATTGTTGTTGTCCTGTTCCGTCCGTCCGTCCGTCCGTCCGTCCGTCTGTCACGTTTTACTTTCTCAAACTGCTCTTACATCTTATAAACCAGCAAACTGAACTCTTGGAGTTTGATTTGGGGTATCATGTTGTTTTGTAAAAAGGTTTCAAAAATTTTCTGGTAGTCATGGGGGTCAAATAATTGGTAAAAAATGACGTTTTTTCACAAAAAACCTTCTTCCTCAAACTCCTCCTACATTTTCAACAATAGACAAATCATCTTTTGGAATATGTTTTGGGGTATCCTATAGATGCGCAATAAGGTTTCGGAAATTTCAATTTTGCCCTGGGGGTCATTTGGTGGCTAAAAAATGACGTTTTTTTTTACAAAAAATCTGATTTAAAAAACGTCATTTTTTTTTGGCAGTAGCCAAATGATCTTTTAGAATATGATTCGGGGTGTCATTTTGAAGTGTGATCAGGTTTCAGAAATTTTTTTTTCAACACAGGGATCAGAGGGCAACAAAAAACGACGTTTTTTTGCATAAAAAGTATGGTTCCCATAACTCCTTTTACAACTTTTGGAGTAGCTCTGTCATCTCTTGGGATATGATTGGGGCTGTCCTATAGATGTGCAACAAGGTTTTAGAAATTTTAATTTCATCCAGAAAGTCAAATAGTAGCAGAAAATTGACGTTTATCTCTCCTAAACAAAACCTACATCCCAGAACTCCTCTTATGATTTAATGAATAGACACATCATATCTTGGGATATGATAAAGGCTGTCCTAAAGATGTGCAATAAGGTTTTAAAAATAAAATTTCATCTAGGGAGTCAAATAATACCGGAAAATTAACGTTTATCACTCATAAATAAACCCAGATCCCAGAACTCCTCTTATGATTTAATGAATAGACACATCATATCTTGGGATATGATAGAGGCTGTCCTAAAGATGTGCAGTAAGGTTTTAAAAATTTAAATTTCATCTAGGGAGTCAAATAATAGCAGAAAATTGACGTTTATCACTCCTAAAAACCTAGATCCCAGAACTCCTCGTATTATTTAATGAATAGATACATCATATCTTGAGATATGATAGGGACTGTCCTATAGATGTGCAATAAGATTTTGAAAAATTTAATTTAATCCTGGTAGACAAATAGTAGCATGAAATTAACATTTATTCCATGTGCAGATCTAGAGGGGGGTCAGGGGTCCAGATCCCCCTTTCAAAATTCAAATTTCTTTAAATTACATTTAATTTAAAAAATTGCCAAAAAAATGCTTCGGACCCCCCCCCCCCCCGGCAAACTCAAGATACTGTTGCCCCCCCCCCCCCCTGGAAAAATGTTCTGGATCCACACATGTATGTATCCTTACGTAGACTTTAAATAAAATGACGGTTTTTTTCTCTTAAAATAAAAAAAACCTTGCATTTATTTTTGCTTAAAATTAAAAAAATTGTTGAATGATGTATTAAAATTAAAATATAATTTGGGGTCTAAAAGTTTTATAAACTGGTAAAAAATGTTTTTCTTAAAAAAATCACATTACACCTTGCATAATTGACAAATGATCTATTGAGATATGATCAGAATTAGTTAAATGTTACACATGGAGAGAAACTCTGATCACAAAGCATGGAAACATTAGAAGAGAGAGAGAGAGAGAGAGAGAGAGAGAGAGAGAGAGAGAGAGAGAGAGAGAGAGAGAGAGAGAGAGAGAGAGAGAGAGAGAGAGAGCTAAAACAGATAACATGTAATGGTTCGGACTGGGGTGGTGTGGTTGATTATGGGTGCTGATTCTGATATGTTAATCAAAGTAACAAAAATTATAAAATATACATGGATAATTAGAAAGATAAAATGATTGGTATTGTAATAGGGTGCATTTTATGATAATAATTAAATTCATGCATTATTCATATTTCATCAACATCATCATCTTCATCCTACATTTCATTTATATTTTACATGTACATATTTAGAAACAGACTATTATTCCTATAACTCCCTGTCTTTTATGCACCTATCAAGTAATTATTATTTAATTATCTATTACCAACATGGATCAAACACTATACATATGAATAAGATAAAATACTTTATTATATCCAGTTCTGGAAAGTCAGGGTGTCTCCAAGGGGGCATAACCTATATACAATTTGATGCGCACAAAGAGCAAGAATAAATATGGGGGATCTCAAAAGTTAAAAATTATCAAAGTTTATCATCATTTCCTATTTCAGAGGGGTGGGGTGGTTTAAAGACAACTCCTGGGGGTCAGGTACTTGCACCATTTGATGCATCATAATGATTTTAGAAACAAGAATATAGTTGGTTTAGTGGTGGGGATCTCAACAGTTTTCAAGATTAATGGTATTTTCCTGTTTCATTGGGTCAGAACAATCCCATAGGGTCATGGCCTACATTTTATTTGATGCATCATAATACATTAAGAAAAAAGACCCTTTCCTCCCTATTAAATAAAACTCATATAGACATGATAAGTCTCTACACTTATTTAAATGTAATACACAAATTTAATACAAACTGTCACAGGGTCAATATGGGGTCAACTTAATATTTAAATCTGACAAATGATCATATGAAAAAATAACTTTTGCAATTAAATGACAAAAACTGTACAAATGTGATAGGATATGTTACAATGATGAGCTTATTTAGATATTTTAAAAAAGATGATGATACAGTATGCTGGCAAAGGGAGATCACTTATTTAGAAAGTGAAAGTAATACATATGTATACCGGTGTCTCATAATATTGTGCGAGTACTACATGTATTATGCTTACCTATATTGGTCAACATCATAATGATAATCCAATTAGAGCACAATATGAATCCATTAATTAGCTGATCATCACAAAAGAAATGTTTATGCATGTTAATTAATCCTATTCTGCACATGGAAAACACATACCGTTATGTACACCACGTGAAAGCCATCTAACTGGAGAGCTGGGTAAAACTAGTACCCGGTAATGCGGCCTGTAGACCTGTGTTGTGTACGTAACTTCGGACAAAGATCATTTTCTTGTAACATGCATGTATTTTCACGACTTTATTCTTTTAACCCCTTGTACTGTTTTATTCGGTAAAAATATGTAAAGCACACATTTCAGCTTTAAGGTGGTACAGGACACCTGCATATAGTAATGAACTCCCTATTGCAGAAATAAACAATAAAGTATAAATATAATAATTCCCCCCAAAATAATGTTACCTAACAGTGAAGTGCAATGGGTTAGAGCGTTAACTACATGTCTGTAGACAGTTCAAATGCTGCTGGGGCTTTTCTATATTTTACTTCAGATTCCAAAATTTTAAAAATTTATCTTTTTTTGCTACATACCTGTATTGTAAAAATTTAAAATTATAAAACGTCACTGTGAAAGAATTTTGATTATAATGCACTTTACTACATGTACAGGCTTTCGTTGTTATCAAAATATTCTGATGTTTCTTTATCCATAAGGAGTGTATGTGGGGGGGGGGGGGGGTGGGGTGGCAAAGTAGTATGGGTAGTAGGAAAGGAGGAATGAGCATATAAATACATTGAAAACATATGGCTGGACCGGGAATCGAACCCGGGACCCCTGTAACTCTTGTCAGGAGCTCTACCACTGAGCTACCCAGGCTGATATCCACGGTCCATATAGCCCCAACTACTACATATGTAACTGTGTTTGCAGGGGGTGGTCCGAGGTGTAATTTTACTTTGGTAATTTTACTACATGTATTAATATAATGTATTAATATAAATTATTTTTTTCAAGGGTGGGCTAGGGTCTGGACCCCCCACCCCCCACCCACTCCAATCTCTTCTCTAAATCTGTGCACGCGATGATGTTGGCACCTAGAAGCAAATCTAAATTAAGCCGGCAACCGCCGAGGGAAGGGGGCATAATTTAATTTTGTTTGTAATAATTATATAGACCATACTTTCTATGAAATGAAAAGATTATTGATTAACTGAAAATTCACATGCAAACAGTTCAACCACAACTGTACATAAAGGGCCGTTCATGTGTATTATCATCGTCGGAACCCACTATTGCAGTGTAACGGATAGAAAACCCGTGGGTTCCGATGATGGTGTATTATCACACCGTACAACCGATTTGAATCATTTCATTCAAGTGCCGTGTGATACATTCAAAATTGTTTGTTTACCTGGACAGCAGACGTTCACTTAGATAAGAAATGTTCTTTATTGTCAATTCTAGGCAAATATGAATCTCATAATTTTTGGTTAAAAGTAGAGTTATTTAGTTGCTCTTTTATTATCAATCTCATTTTTTAAGAGACATTGTCACATGAAGAATTTTGAGCCATTTTCTGATGCAATTTTTGGAAAAAAATGCAAACTTTTAGGTTTGGACACTTAACAAACTAAAACGGCGTGTGCTATTGAAATAATACAATATCAGAAAAATAGCCTATTATCTAAGCTTTGATTTGATATTTGCAAAAAATTCTATAACTCAGTCCTGTAGCTGCTATTTCAATTTTAACAACACACCCTCGGAGAAAAATGATACGTTCAACGTCCGTTGTCCTTGCTACAATGATCCATTCAAAAGTTGTATGATGATACATTCAAAAGTTGTACCGACTAAATGTTTAATTAAATAGTTCTGTTTTACAGAGATAAATATTGATTTTCGGTGTATTTGACGAATTGTACAAAAAGATATATGGTTTCAAAAATAAATAAAACGTTTCATACACCCTTAATCACCGTATAAATTGAACGACAAGTTTATATCTAAACAATAATTTGCTTTCTTTGGTGATTCATGGGGGACATGAAGGTGGCGACATTGCAGAATAAATAACATAACCCGCGTTAGTGGTTATGTATTTTTTTTCTGCAATGGTCGCTACCTTCATAACCTGCATGAATCATTAAAGAAAGCATTATATTGTTATTATTTACATCTTTCTTTTAACAAATTAATAAATTGATCGTAAAAAGTAAGTAAAATTAACTAGAATAGTGTTCATGTGCATCAGTGCGTTAGAGAAGAGAAACAACCAAATGTCTTCTATATAAGAATTTGAATCACATCAGCATGATTATCTCGTGCAGTTAGTGATGCTGAAGGTTTCGACCAATCGATGATTTCATTCCAGTCAGTTTTTACAGAACTACATATATGAGTGTACAATCAATTTCCGTAAGAAACAGAGGGAATCATACTTGGTGGATGTAAATATTATACAGTTAAACGCGACATAAATATTTCACAATAACCTAATAAATGTATGTATTCTTTCTTTAGTTTAGGAAGCTATAAACGTACTGAGAACAATGAACGGATGTATTATGTACTTAACACTGTGCCGGATAATTATGCCAGTGCCAAGGTGGCATTTTTGCACCCGTTTAACCTGCATATATCGACAAATTCAAATATGCCACATAATAGACCATTGCTTAAAGAGTTTACAACCACCTTTGTTATCATTGTATCTCACCTGTCAGGTGAGATATTTACCTTTTAAAACTAAATTTTTACAGGAAAATAATTTTTCCCATTGGAAAATCAATATTCCTACAGGAAATTTGAAAATTCCTATCGGAATTCAAGAAGTTCCTATAGGAATTTCAATTCCAAAAGGATTTGATAAAATCCGATAGGAAGGTTTAATTTCCTATAGGAAAACCACATGTCTGAGTAAAATTCCTAAAGGAAGTAGCTTTCTTTATAGGACATATAATTCCTATAGGATTTTTTGAAAATACTATAGGATTGTCAATATTTTCTTTAGGAGAATCGTTTCTCCTATCGGAATTATCATTTTCCTATGGGATATTAATTTTTAAAGGTAAATATCAAACCTGTCAGATGTAACACACTAAAAACAAAAGTGGTTATATACTCTCTAGACTATGGTCTATCAATTGGTATATATAGATTTTAACGAAACTGCATCTTAAGCGGGTGCAAAAATGCCACCTTGGCACTGGCATAATTATCCGGCACATTGTTACTTGTTCAATTGATTTTTAATTAAGGTGGAATAACACACCTGGAAAAAGTCACTCAAAGTAACAGTGAATTATTTGATTATGAAAGAAATAATGATAAATAAACTGTACATATGTCAAATAAGCAAAAAATTTGCAGTTTGGGGATAAAAAATGAATGTCTAAAAAATTCAAATAAGTATAAAAGTAACAACAAAAGCCCCTGCGGGATTTGAACTCGGGGTGTTCGGATCACAAGCCCGAAACTTTAATAAAACGAAATATCGTTTCGATCAAAGGTCAGCCATTTTGTGATGATGTGTTATTTGTATTTGTTCAAGAAAAGCAAGTTTAAGTTTAAAAAGCCATGTCAAATGTAATAATTTTTTTATTAAAGTATTCTACTGTACAACATTCCTTTCGAAAGGGTAGGTACTGAAATTTAAAAATCAAACACATAAATGCCCTCTTTTAAACTTTATCTACAGCTAGATAAAATAAACAGCCAAAAGTACTTAGGCCTGTTTCTGGGCCCCTCGATGACAGTCAACTTAAGGTGGTATGTTCATCTGTGTGGATTGGAGTACATTATAATTAAAAAAACTTTCATCGGTTTAAAGTTTGCAAATTTTACTATGTTTAACCAAAAAATGCGTTTAAAATTTGTTCGGAAAGGTAAAAATATTAAAATTACTAGAGGGATTTGAACTCATGACATACAGATTTGTAGTGAATCCTCTATCCCACTGCGCTACGCTGTTTGGTGACGACTGTGTGAAAGAAACTATTCATAAAACCTTACTTAACTTTATTGTTTATTTCGATGAATAGTACGTCACAACATGGAAGTGTGCCCTATTAACTTATCCATTATTGTGCGACTGACCAGTTTACTAAGAACCTTGCATTCAAACTAACCTTCTAAAATTTAAAAACCAGATTTTTCTTTGTCCACTTTTTTCGCTGCCTTTCTGCCGTCCACGCTTTCCAGTAGTCATAGATCTACCTGTTTACTTTCTAAATTCATTCAAGAACGTTTGTTAACGGGCAATAAAAGGAATAAACAATTATTAAATAATCTTTCAGTAGTTTTTATCTAAATATAATATTGTCTATCTATTTTTCAAATACTTCCTATTCCAATTAAAAATGTATCATTTTATGCGATAAAACTGTCATTTTGGCTGAATTTAACTGCACAAACACAGCACATGAGTGTATCATTACTGGTTTAGAAGCATATTTTGAATGTATCATCCAACGGACGTTGAACGTATCATTTTTCTTCGAGGTTGTGTTGCTAAAATTAAAATAGCAGCTACAGGAATGAATTATAGAAACTTCTGCAAATATCAAATCAAAGCTTAGATAATAGGCTATTTTTCTGGTATTGTATTATTTCAATAGCACACGTCGTTTTAGTTTGTAAAGTGTCCAAACCTCAAAGTTTGTATTTTTCTCCCAAAATTGCATCAGAAAATGGCTCAAAATTCTTCATGTTACAATGCTTTTTAAAAAACTAGATTTATGATAAAAGCGCAACTATATAACTTTACTTTTAACCAATTATTATGAGATTCATATTTATTTAAGATTGATAAAAAAGAACATTTCCTTCCTCAGTGAACGTCTGCTGTCCAGGTAAACAAACAATTTTGAATGTATCACACAGCACTTGAATGAAATGATTCAAATCGGTTGTACGGTGTGATTATGTGCATGTGGCCTTTGTTTTTACTAAAACTCGTACAAAACAGTGTTATTTAGGGGCAAACACTTGGTGCGGGTATTACTGTCTAATGACAGCATCTAGTTTAAATTTGTGTTTTTATCGGTTTGTAAAAGTATAAGGACTTGTTAAAATGTTATATTTTAATTTTTTTAGACCTGTTTTAATATAAGATTTACGTTTCAATAAATACGGAGATCACGAGTACCAACAGTTTACGTAAAATAATGTGGTTCACATTTTATGTGTGGCCTTATATTTTGAAATATATATGAAGCTGATATAACTATACACCAACAAGAGAAAAAGAGAAATTGCTTTGATTAAAGGTACTGTAAAATTAAACTGAAAAAACTTCATTTTCTTTCTTCTTCTCATAAATAAATAGTACATATTTATTTCAATGCAAAAAGGTTTGAAGGACATTTAAATTGGTACATTTCCTATATTTATTATTTAATTAGTTAATCAATCAAAGTATTTTCATGATCTTCAAATACAAGATAATTTAAATACACTGAAATTGCAAATGGCGTCCAATTATTGATTTTTCAACTGGCTGAAACCAGTTCTTATTCTGATCTGTTCCGACTTGTTTACCTGTGTTACGCTTGAATGCGTCCAGATCAAAACAGCGACTATACTTGTGTATAGTGTATGTACACTGTACAGTGCTAGACATACAGATATTAATGCTTGGATAATTTATTAAGTTTAAATGACTCTTAATTTTTTATAGTATATTAATTTCATACGATATGCATATCACTCATTAGAATTAATTTTATCAAGATTAAAATGCTTTCATGATATACTTTTCCTTCTTCGTGTTTACCCCAAAGAAAGGGTTGTGTTAGGTTTGTTGTGGGGTTATGTAATATATAAGAAACTATTAAATTCATTAAATCTTTAAGAATTGAAGTTTAATTCATCAAAATGATTAAATTTGATAACATTAATCGATTTTTAATTTCGATTTTTGTCGATTTTTAAACCAATTTAATCTTGTCCATCATGCTTGTCGCGACAAGTTTATCTGTGTTCTAAAAAACGAAATGGTGTTATTAATCAAACGTTACAATAACCTGTGTTGCATAAAAGCGTAAACCATTTTTTTTTAAATTATTGCAAATTTATTGATATATTTTTTAACTAATTTAATTGATTGATTTAATTACCAATATCATAATCAATTTATTTGTGATATGAAAACGAGATTTGTTTTAACTGATAATTCATCATTAATTAGTTTATTAATTAAAACCTAATTGATGACGTCATAGGTATCCTCACACCTTGGGAGGATACCAGGAGGATACCCTATAGTAACTCTATGGGAGGACAATGGTCCAGAACCCTGGTTTTTCCCCTACTGGGGAAAAAGTAATTGCCCAACAATTTTGGCATAAAACATTACACTCACCCGGTAGTACGGAATTTTATACTAGTATATGACATATTATATGACTAGTTCTAAGTTCAGGAGACACTACTGCTCATTTTGCGTGAAATTCCATGAATTGTAGAACGCGGAGGCAAAAACAGAAAGTAAACTTTGGAACGTTTAAAGAGAAAGTTGTCAGTGATCGTTTTTTTTATTTAAAATAATGCGAGAAAAATAATCATTCATTACATACTCATGTGGAATAGTGAAATTCCACCTCGGGGCCAAGATTCACCGTCTAGGACTCGGTAGAGCCTCGTAATAATGAATGATTCTATTAATCTTGTAAGAGATAAAAATAACAAATCTACTTTTGTCTTCAATGCATCATTTTATTTTAAGAATATTTTAACACCTAGATCCGCCGAATATTTCCATTTCCATTCTTTGTCGGGTGCCTTATGTGAAATAACGTTCCAAGCTCGTACTAAGTGTAGAAGTTTCTTAACATTAAGAATTAAGATGCTTTATTTTTCATGTGCATGATCCCGTGCATGAATTATTTTCACTACCTATTTATTTTTATAAAATTACCCCCAATTTCATTGACAACTGATGTCATTCAAAATCACGTGCTGTAAATAAAATTTTTAAGTTCGAGTCGATATGATATAAATGTTGAATTCCGGACCATCTTTAACTCGCAATCGCAAGTTTATTATTGCAGTAGAAAGATTCAAACTTTCAGTACATGCACAACTTCTATTCTTTTATTGAACTGTGTTTAAAAAAAAAAGAAATAACCAAGATAATGAAAATGAGCTTTAGTATCTCTTTAATAAATAGGAACGCGTTTTATGATCGTTAATAAAGCATTAACATTTATAATGCATAAATATTGTAAATAAAGTATCATTCGAGTTATTTTTATTTAATCATAAATGACCTGCTGAATTATACTGTAAATTCATTTTATGCGAGTACTTAATTCTGCGGTCCCGCCGTTCTACATTAAATAGGGAGATAAAGTAAAATAAGATAAAATTGCGAAAGCCAGATTTTGAAAATAGCTTTATACACAGGTGCTTGAGGACAGGACCCCCCTCCCGCCGATTTAGACTTTAACGGAAAATAAATAAATCAAAGTACTGAAAGTACTGTAAGACGGTGGCGTCGTTTGAATGTGGCATATTACATGTATGATAATTATTGTCGTCGAAAACTCACGGCCAGTATCGCATACATGTACTAATGCTTAACGCTTACATGCACAACTGGTCGTGAGTTTCCTACATGGATAACTATGTGGAAATCGTAGTTGTGTAATCTCAATTTACACTTTACAAAAGCTATGTCTCTTGGCCGTCGTCTTTGGGGGAAAACCCGTAGATTTATTTCAGTAGCCTTTGTAGTATAGAAGTTTGCATATATATATTTGTATTTATATCGTTTGACATTAAAATCCGTTTTTGGTATGTATTTTGTTTGCCCCAGAATGCCTCATTCAATATGTGGGTTGCCACCACATAGTGAATGAATAAATAAAATTCAAAGCGATTTTATCACAATACGCCCAAATATTTGATTGTACAAAGAAGGGACATTTGTGGGTTTTTTCTTTAGACCTTTGGGTTGACCCCGCAAAGGGGAACAACTTTTGAAAAGTGAGGATTGGACTATTGTGCTTTAAAGGTATTGTAGATTTTTCAATGTAACGAGAACAAATAAGGCTTTGGTATGATAAAATACTTGTCAGGTTTTTACTAACTATTTGGGCATGCATGTAGTATGTTTATTTTCCCTCTCGACAGCATTTTCCCTCAATTTCTTCACAGGGAAAAAGTTGCCGTCTCGTGGGCCAACACACTTACTTTAATTTGTCTTCATAGCCAGTTAATACATGTAGGTGTATAGAAAACGGAATGAGTTTACAAGAACATGTTTGGTAAAACTGGAAAATGCTTTTGGAATGCACGTCATCATGAAACCGCAGAGTCAATCAATATTTTATCTTCGACTTCGAGTGGTTTATTTCCATTAGCTCACAACAAAAGTGAATGAAAATTTGAAAAGAAAAATCATACAATATTCAGTCGCGGCAGTTTCATTAATCAACGTTTCAAAGTACATTTGTTCTATTGTATTTAGCTGTAGATTAATTCAAATCATTTGAATGAATTCGGGATAGTCACATGTATAATTATTTTATTGCTTCTCAGTACACTTTACAACGCATAATTTACTTGCTACATTTAACTTTTCTAGTATACATACAACAAATATTTATTAATTATTCACCAAAACATTATAATTTTTACAAGGTCTTCAAATTTGCATCCGATTTTATTTTTTGCAGTAAAATAATACTGTTAATGGGACATGTCCATAATATAATAAGAGCGTACAAGCAAAGGACTTTTCATTATAAAGTTTGACCTATGACCTCTAGATCATTTGTGTACAAAGGTATGTCTTCTTTATCAAAAAAAGGACTCAAAAGATATGGACCCTGAATAAAACTATGTATAATTATACATGTTTATTTCCAAAGCCGTGTGATGCTTGACCTTTTCTCCATCCCATAAAATTAATGGCAATATTGGTAAACTATTCCGCACCAGATTTAAGCAAAATGAGCAAAGAAATAAATAATGTTTTCAGGGATCTTTTCAATTTCTCCAGGTCACGAATAAAACAGTAGTGGTAAAATGAAATCTAATGTTTTAACAGGATAAATCAGTTTTTAAAACACAAAACAAACAAAATCCAAGTTGAACGCACGTTTTTCTGAGCCGAACATCTGTGTATATTTTCATTTTATTCGTTGCATGTACTAGACAATAGATCTAGGGTTCGCAAATCTCGGCAATATTTCCGAAAAGCTACAGTTTAGTAGCTCAGTAGAATACTACAGTCATCTATGAAGCACATTCTAGCATTGCGTTGAGTGATGACACTATCTAACCGGTGTGTATTTCAATTGCGATTCGCAACAAGATTCCGATTGACGCATTTATATAGACCCACCCATTTAAAAAAGCATGTTGAGAACATGATGCTAACACACGGAAACAAATGCTGAAGAAAGCTCATAATAAAGTTGTACTCGCGAGTTAAAAATTACAGAGTTTATTTGAGAAAAAACGGGGCGATGTTTACGTACATGTAACAGTTAAAAAAAAAAAAAAAAGCAAGGACGGGCGCATATGGAGAAAAGTCACAGATCGTACCTCGCTCATCGTATTACGTTATTCAATTTACTGTGAAAAAATTCGTCAGAAACTGTTTAGTGAACAAATATATTTTACATGTATATGGAATATCGCATGAGTTGAACCGATTGTTTTCCTCACAAAAAGCTAGCGTTTGCTGCAAAATGGAGATTCACGGGTTTACACGCCGTGAAATCCATAAGACGTTTTACAGCATATATCTTCGATTCCTTACAACAAATCTGTACTGAAAATTTTTGAAACATCGTCACCAGGTCCGTAAAATGACGAAGTGTGGTGTGTTTATATACATATAAAACTGTGTGTGAAATGGCGACTCAATTTGCACGTGAGTTTTACAATCCGAGGTCGATGAGCGTGTTTGAGAGAAAGTCATTATAGAGCGTCAACATCAGTAGTAATTATTGTCTGATGAATATTGAGGTGCATGTAACAAAATTAATGATTCTACAGACTGAGAGGGTTATAAAATAAGGTTGATCACAGATCAGTCCAAAATTGAACATGTTTGTATAGTAAATTTCAAGTTTTTTGCATGTTTGAAAACACATGCACACTTGTAGAAGAAAGTGTGCCATCGATCGGTTGAAGTTCAATAAAATGTAATTTATGTAATATTCATTGTCAGTATATGTTGTGAATTCTTTGGAATAAGCTACAACAAAATAAATACTGCCTGAACTGAAATTGATGCGTTGAAAATGATTGATCATGAATTTATCGATGAAGCATAATTGCTGAAAAATGAAATGGCAAACCCGTTTAAATAGTGTGTTTCTGACAATTGTTTACACCATTAAAAAAGACATGATTATTGTGAGAACTCTTGGTCAATTATCGCAGTGATATAATTTTTGGAGTCCTGATACTGAGTTAAACTTCACATCTGGCAGTTGGTGCATAAGTTATCAATACCGCGTAAGCAGACAGGGAAACGGCTCATTAAAAATAAGACACAATTTCATAAATTATTTAAATGTATGTACAAAATAATTAGCAGCTATAATGCTTAAAATATCTAATAAGATGTAAATTAGCTCTCAAACTGAAATCGACAATCGGTAAAACATCGCCGGTAACTCTGCATACCTAACAGAGTTATCGTTCCTAATCCGCTAGGGTCCCTGTGAGAAATACCCTTCCGGCCAGGACGATAGCAATAGACAGTAGCTATTTATAGCCACCGTCTAAAAACGATTGATGTAGCCCCCCCCCCCCCCGCATATAAAATGAGTATGCAGATTGGTTTTGTTTTAAATAAATCGTTTATTTTCAGTTAAATTTCAGCTATGTGATATGGAACATGTTCTGTACATGATTTAAAGGCATTTCTATCAGAAAATATTCAACAAAACCCCGGGGGTCTAAATCGAGGGGGGGGGAGTCCTGTCCCCCACACACCTGTGAGTTTTAAATAGTTCTGTCAAAACTTTAAAATGTGCAAGCCTTAGGTTTGTTTCTAGCGATTTCCCATAGATATCTGTTCCTTGCAAATTAAAAAATTATAGTACACTGTAGCATTAACAACCACCAGGCATGTTCATGAAGCTATCTTTGGACTACGGTGCGTCCTAAGTATGTCTTAGGATACGTCTTAGTCTTAAGTCTGTTTCTCGAAGCTTTCCTAAACCACCATAACTTTATCCTAACTTTAGGGTATCACCTACTTTGTCCTAAGACCATCCTTAGGTTGTAAAATCACGTTTTGTGGGGATATTGGGACTTTTGTGAAGCCTTTTTCTGAAGACCGGTAGAATAAGGCAATCTTTTCTACAGTTCCAAAATTTCTGACAAACCTAAAATTCCTAATCCGGAAGGGGGCATAGTTATTTATTATATGATGTACGTTTATTTTAACATGATTATTTGAAGAGGGACACCGAACTCTCCCCCTTCTCCGTTGCTACAAATGTACATGCCTGCCTGGGAGCTGACAAATTAAACATTTTTTTCGCAAATACTGTCTCTGTTTGGCGAAAGAAAATTATTCACTTATTTTTTATTATCTACACTAAGTAAGTTACATTCATTGTTTTGATTACTAGAATTGGCCAACATTATTGAAATGTCCTTTGCTTAAGAGTAAATCTACATCGGTTTATATATATCATGCGTGATCATTCTTAATTTTTATCTCTTCATTCTGTAAAATAATCTTTAAAAAATTCGTCATGTTGAATAAACTGTATAGTATATTTTCCAGATAGATAACAACTTATTTCTTATTTAACCTGTACGTGTATTCTATATATTGCAGATAAGTTAAATTGGTTGGATGTTTGTACATGTAACGATAATAAATTCTATGGAAAGCACCTGCTTATGTATTACTTGAATGACAAGAGAATGAAATGTTAAGTTTACACTCGAAAAATGCACATATGTTGTTTAAATAATTATTTGCTTGTAATCCAAAAGGTCTCCTGATACATATTTTCTTTTAAAAAAATAGCAGTTATTTGGATTTCTGTTTTTGTTTTGTTTTTTTTTTAACTTTTTTGCACAGACTCATTTATTATTTTTTTAAACTCAAATATAATTTACTTTCTTTTATTTCCTAGGGAGATTGACTACAGATGGAGGACAAAATGCAAGTGGGAATGGGGCTGTACATACAAAACTTGGTCTGCGTAAGTTATTTTACAGTTACAATATCATATCAAATATCATATCAAAGAAAGTATCACAACTCTGTCAAGTTCTTGTTTGTCGAACAAGATAAAAATGGAGATAAAATACCTTTCGAAAGGATAATGTCCTTTAAACCATCTAGCACAATGTTTTGTCCTCGAAATTATCCAGCACTGTATGATTTCCTCTGAGTTATTCAGCAATGTGTTTTGTCCATGGAATTATCCAACACGGACTTATTTCCATTGAGTTATCCAGCAGTGTTTAATGACCTCAGAATTATCCGGCATTGTATAATGTCCTCGAATT
Source organism: Magallana ariakensis (assembly GCA_020458035.1). Classification (NCBI taxonomy): domain Eukaryota; kingdom Metazoa; phylum Mollusca; class Bivalvia; order Ostreida; family Ostreidae; genus Magallana; species Magallana ariakensis. The sequence continues at coordinate 16,499,483 of CM035820.1, forward strand.
TATCCGAGACTGCAAAATGTCCTCTGAATAACATGTATCTGATTTATGTCCTCAGAATTATCCGGCACTGACCTATGCAATCGGATTATTCGTGGAATTTTATAATGTTTCTTTAAATCATCCGACATAGTTTTATATCTTCCAAATTATGCGGCACAGTAAAATGGCATCGAAATTATCCGACACATTATTTATACCTCGTAAAATTCATGGACCAATAAACCACTGATTCTTTTTTAAGTTCTTTATCACTAGAATGATTTATCTATATATTTCTTTTATATATATATTTAGATGCTGTTCTTGGGGATGGATTAACGTCGAGGAACGTTATAAAGAATATTTCTGCAGTACCGGATGGAGACACAATGGCAATCAAGCCTGTAATATCCGTAAGTATCACTATACAACAAATTAAATTATAACTTTGAAAGTAAACCTTTATAATATAAGCTAGAAATATTGACTTTATTGTGATAAATATTTTGTGTTAAAAATAAAAAAGAATTTGAGGAATGAGAAATATGTCTTGGTTGCTTTGTAACGTAATGTCCATGTAGTATAATTATAATATGGGAGCATTATTTATAAAGCCGTTATCACTAATGGTCAAAATGTACATCTACTAGTAATATGTGATTTAAAAAAAACTAAAAATAAGTACATCTTTGACTATTCATGTGTATTTTTTTCCATAAGGGCATTCATTAATGGTTCCGTAATAAAGGAAATACTAGTTCATGTAATACCGTTTTGAACACATGCAGTTTGTCTATTTCTCTGTTGGCAAAAAAAAAGTATTAAATAGATGAGATGAAAAATAGATAATTAAAAATAAGTACAGTACATTCTTTACCTAGTGGATGGGCTTCCACCATTATTGAAATAATTTACCCTATGAATGAAACTTTGTAGGAAAAAACCAAAAAACAGAAACAAAAACAAAAAAATTCAGATGCCTTTTTTTTTTATAAAAGAAATGGCAAAAACAAAGTACGAAACCTCCAGAAAAGTTAAATGAACTTGAAAAAATATCTCAGAACAGACTTAAAAAAATTTGAAAAAAGTAATGGAGTGACAAACGAGATACATAGCTCATATTCTTTGCTACGTAAGCAAAACTAAAGCCTTAAGTTTAAGTTTATCTGAACTTTTCTGAACCCGTTGTCAGTCGTCCGTCTGTCCGTCGGTACGTCTGTCCGTCTGTCCGTCTGTAAACTTTTCACATTTTTGACTTCCTATCAATAACCCCTCGGCCGAATTTTTCCAAACTTGGTACGAAGCATTGTTAACAATAGGGAATTCTAAATTGTTAAAATTATTGGTAAAACTTTTTTTTGAAAAGGAGATAATTGCGAAACAGTGAAAATAGGGTGTTTTTCTTTTAAAAAAATCTTCTCAAGAACCACGGCAGCAGAAATGCTACTATTTACACCAAAGCTTGCATATATAGTGAAGATTCTAAATTGCTAAAATTGTGACCCACGAAGGGTTCAAAGCTTAACATAGAAATATATGGGGAAAATGTTTAAAAATCTTCTTCTCAAGAACAACAATGCTACAAGAGATTACTATGCAAGAATTCTAAGAAAGGTAGATTCTAAACTGTTTAAATTGTAACCCTAGACTATTACTGTGGCCCTAAGGGGGGTTCAAAGTTTAACTTAAAAATTTATGGGAAAAATATTTAAAAAATGATAGAAGGAACTGTTGTTCAGTTGAGCGATGTGACCCATGGGCCTCCTGTGTTTACATTAGTGTCGTATTGGTAATTAATATCAAAATTTGTGCTTAATGTTTATAAATGTATTTATAAACACAATAATACATGTCACATGTTATTTAGTCTAAAATATAATTATTTCTTTATATTTTCTTTATTTCTTACTTTCAGGTTTTGGTCAAGCATAACAAATGATTCTAGATAATGAAAACAAAAATAATAAATTTTAAAATTTTTTGACATTAAATTGAATTACAATGTCGGATTAACTATGTTCAATTCACTTAGTAGTAGCTGCACGTGCAGACTTGTAAGAAGTCATGGTATATATAAGTATCTACCTAAAAATTAAAACCATATTAAATGAAAAGAATCGGAAAAGGAAAAAAAACCGAGGACCTCGAATACTCCTTTTATTTAACAAAAAAAAAAAAATGGAGAGAGGGACATGCAAAAAATACATGGTTTCAAAACAGTTATATTTCATACCTAAACGAAGTTCATCTACTTATGCATTATGCAATTATTGAAGTTCATCTAATTATGCGATGGAATTATATCATTATTGGTCAACGATGTACTTTTTTTGTGTTCTTTTCTTATTTCTATATTATTAATGGATGTGAATTTTTACATTTAGTGAAATTTTTGGAAATTGTGTTTTAAATGGACGAAAAGGTAGTCCAGGTAAGGAAATTGACCCATTAACCTATATCATTTATGGTCAGGATACTGATCACAAATGAAACCTTAATAGCAATAGTTAATACTGTATCATTGGTGGCTAGAACACACCCATAAACTGTACAAGGTTACAGTTACTACTTTTAGAAATTTTGTTGTCGAGTAAGGATTATTATTCGAACACGAATATTATATCCGTCTCCATGTTGAAGGAAGTAAGGAAGGAAAGATGTTATCCCAATGGTAACACGTGTTCAGTTTTTTTTCTCATCTTGTAAAAATGTGATTCGATGCGTACACATTAGACAAATTTGTCGTAACTTTTCCGTTCGATTAAAATAAAATTACTATCTCTCAAAAATCAAATTTAAAAAGAAAAAGGAACTTATGATAAAGAAATAAGGATTTTAAAAAAACCTATCTACAATAGGTTATTATGGTATCTTATTGTAAAAAAGGGCATTTTCAATATCTACACAAACATTATGTATTTCTCATTTTTTTAAAAAATTTTCTCTTTTTTCCTTTTTTTTTGACAAATACATGATACATGTAACTTCGTCATCAGATTTGATTTTTTTTCCTATTTACCACATACCTGGTAATTTACAGCTATATGTCCCTGTGATTGTGGGGGAAACACTAAAGGAACTTGTACGAGTCCAGGGAACTGTACGTGTAACCCTGGTTATACAGGAAAATACTGCGTGGAAGGTAAGTCTACATACATATCAAAGGAAGTTAACTAATGACAAGAGTTATCCCACCTTTCGTACTTTTTTTCTCGCGGATCATAAAAACCGACTCAAAATCTGCAACCTTTTTATCATTTGCAGAACTCATTTTTGAAATTAAAAAAAATGTCTATTGTGTATATAGATTTAAACATACTAGATTATTGTTTTTGCGATAACTGGATATACAGTATTTAATCGATCATTGTTAATCCGGGTTTAAAATCAGGTGAACTTTATGTAATTACTTATTAAGTGAACTTGAACTTGATACATATAGTTGATATAACAAACAACTTACCTCTTAAAATGTGAACACATTTAGTGGATTCGTTATATTTTTTTTTTGGTATCTTTTTTTCTGTCATGGCTTATGGGGTCGTTTCTTTGCTGTCTACAACCCATATGAGAAAAAAACTATCTTTTAAAAAAATGATAATTGCAAGTTTGTTGGGTTGTTGGTTTGTGGTCATGAGGCATTCTTTTACTTGTAATCTACTAACATTAAGCCACAATACATACAGTGGTTATTTCTCATTAGTCAGTCTTCTGGTTAGCAATTTGCAACAATTATTTCGACGAATAAGTAGATAGTCGTGAATACCTAGCTACATACAAAGGATTTGTAAAAACAACTTTTGAATCATCACGACTCATCAGGAAAGCGACTTTACAACAAAGTAAACAACTGGATGATAAATTTTATAGTAAATGTGCTAAATTCAGAGACTTGAATGTTTGTTCATAATTTTTACCTACAAAAGTAGTTCAGCCATATTTAATATCTAGTACGTATAATATTTCTAGCTTTATTGAAAGCTAATACCTTAATATATATCAAATTTGAATTTGCCAGAAAAAGGAAAAAGGCACTATTTCACCAAATTTCTGTGGATACTTCAGATTTTATGTCTTTTTTCTGCAAATGAAATGATATTCTACAAGATTTTTTTACTTTAAATTTTAAATTCTTCAGATAAGATCCCCCACTTCGGGATAAATGACAAATGTTCATATGTGTGTTATTATGATATTACTAATAGATATAATCTTTTTTCGTTTTTCAGTGGCCGCTTGTTCTCACCTAAAACCCTGTTACCCGGGTTACTGCACCAGTAATGCGTGCATATGTACCAACAATTTTTTTTTCTCTGGGTATAGTGGAACACGAAACTGCTTATATTGTATGTTTTTTCAAATTTACTCCTGTTTTTCACCAAAAATTAAGAAAATTGGAAAATGTTCCAATGGACGAAGCTTCAAAATTTATGCATTTGAGCATATTGAATTCATCTAAAAAATTTTTAAATTCTTTCTTTTCTTAGTTCCAACGGACGAAGCTTATTTTCCATCCATTGAACAAAGTACTTTGGACCTTGGGTACTATCATCAAGTTAAAGCAATGTTAATCTACAACATAACAATCGACTCCGCTATGAGCACCGGTGACTTGGAAACGTTCTGGACAAATCGCAGGGACGCCAACAGGATGAACTTTACCATTCAGTCTATTTTTAGCCCCAGTGCCCTCAATTTGCCAAGTAGACCGGATTACATTACCCAGTATGCCTTTGGAATCACCAAGGCAGATGTGAATGTCAGGGTGACCAATTTAAATGGTACAGGTTAGTATGCAGTGAGGACCAATCTTGAGAGACATCTGAAGAACTTAAATGTCTCGGAATCAAAAAATTTTGTGCGGGTTTTAATTGTCGTGGAGTTTGTATTTATCTGTTGTAAACGAATTTACATCTCAAACGAATTTTTGAAACACAATGTAATATACATAAAATAAAACCAACGGCATTACATTTCAACGACTCTTTTAGAAATTGACAATCTTCGAAAATTGACCCTCAGCACGAATAGAAATGCGATTGGATTTTATTATATTGATTGCCTTGTACTTAACATGTTTGAACATGTATCTTTGCAAGGATTTTCATAGACTAAAATCTTTTATATATTGGAAAAGTTTGCATGACAACAAATTTGATAGCGAAAGTTTCTTTTTATTGTTTACATTTTTATCATTGAAAACAGAATCATAGGATTAATTGTGCTCATTAATTACAATAATTTATTGATTTTAAAAGAGAACATGCATATACATATTGATACCATTTTGTGTTTCAGTATGACGCAGGCAAATAATATTTATACAGTCACATATGAATCAAATCATCTCGTGGTCTATTAAATTGCGTGTTATAAACAAAAAAAATGATTAAGTCTGATATTGTTACATTTGTTCCAGGAAAAGACCACCGATCATTAACTTGTAAAGGCGTCAGCAGGGATTATCCCGTAAAAGAACAACTCTATCGCTGTGACATGCGTATCAAGGATTTCAACATCCGGTTTGACTCCGGTGATACGTAAGTACCGAGAAGCTTAGTCAACAATAAAACTGTAAACAGGTAGTAACAAAGACTATGGGTTATTGTGTGCAACTGTAAACAAGTAGCAACACGGTCAAATCAACTCGTGTACAAATACAAAGATAGGTTAAATGTTATACCTTAGCAACTGTAAATATATGGCAACAGGGTTACAAGTTAACAAGTGTACAACTGTTGTTTAAACATAAAACAACAGGTTAAATAAGTTTTCATTTATAACTGTAAACATGTAGCAACAGGGTTAAAGGTTAAGTTTACAACTGTTAACATGTAGCAACAGGTTTAAAGGCGGAAGTGTACAACTGTAAACATGTAGCAACAGGGAAAGGTTATCTGTATAAAAATGTAGCATCAAAATCGAAGGATATAAGCGTACAAATGTAACACAAGCAACAGGATTTGCGTTTATTAAGTACTACTGTAAACATGAAGCAGGAGTGTAAAATGTCATTATTGTTAATATTTTACAAATTATCGATATCTAGGTGAGAAACGCGTTAATTGTGCTTTGATACCAATCACAATCTTGTATTTACCTGAGACACACCTGCTTTTCACTTTTATTTAAAAAAAAAACATTGTAAAAAAACATGTGTAAAGAAGTCTCAGCTGTCGACAAATCAACCATCAGATCTGTCTGGAACTTTTAAACATGATATTTTTGGTCATAATCTATAATTTTTGTAAAGAAAAAATTCGATTATTTTAGCTTTAAAATTTGAACATTTTTTTGCATCTTTGTACAGAGTTCTTCGTTTTAAGGAGGTAACTATAGCCTAAAAATGGCCACGACCTTACAGCTTCCTTAATTAATTCAATTCGTTTATACACTCAAACCATTTATATATAATGACACATGAGGTACAAAATGGTGCACTTGCGTTAAAAAGTAATGCCAAGGTTCTGATTATTTACAACAAAATTATACAATTGTATAAAAGCATTACCTAAAAAACACACAAAAATGGGGGAAAATAGTCTCAAACTAAAAGTTTGAATTAACTGAAAAGATTGTACTTTCTACATTTTAACTGAATTTCATATACATGTAACACGTTTGCTTGGGAATTTGTAGATATTCGGTAACATTCAGAGCAGAAAACGGAGGATTTCGAATTCTTGATAATGGTGGAGGGAAACAGTATTACACAGGTAGATCAACAACGAGAAGAATAGACCTAAAGTTTGATACGGAGATACCCTACCATTGCAGTGAGAGGAGCGAATGCACATACGCCGTTTCAGTTTCAGACATGATGTCTGTCCAAAGTGATGTAACAAAGGTAACATCTTTGTCACGACTCTTTTTTAAAAGAAACAAATATATTGTTGAGGAAATGATTGGTATGTTTAATACACTATGCTGGGTTGGATATAAAATCCGGGGGTGTATTTTGTTTTCATTCAGCACGTGATCAATGTGATCTTCTACAGAAAGCCTAGCAATATCAATTTTATCGTTTAATTTCATCCGCAAAAGCAAAAAAAAAAAACCAAAAAACAAAAAACAAAAAAACTTTTACTAAAAAATCTTGTTGCTATCTTACACATGATACCATTAAAGAACTTTTACTTATGTGACGTAATGTTTTTGCTTCTAATACCCAGGCACCGATACAAATATCATGGAAAGGGTGGAAGGATCGGTTATCTAAGGTGGCACGTTACGCCCTGGAAGTTTTTAAATTGGTGAAAGGAGGAGATGGCACATTAAAGGAACCGTACACAGACTTAGTTCCAAATCCCGTCCCCATTACTATAAGGGAGTTCAATGAAACTACGGAGGGAGGACCTCATTCCTTTACATATCAACCAAATGAACCTGGAGTATATTCCTGGATATTGGAGATAAACGACAGAGCAAATAATTCGGCCTACGTCAGACGTTTTATCATTTATGACCCAATTTCTAAGGTGACGTCAAATGAATCCCATCCGTTTTACGCAACATCCGGTAATTCAATAGCAAACTATGAATGGCAAAACATTAACCCCAAGACGTTTTCCTTCTCCTGGGAGAATCACTTTTTAAACAAATTACACGAAGAAGGCAACTTCTTAGCCCGCATCAGGTTGTTTCCACCTTCCCTTGATGACGGCGGAGATCGAAAAGGCTACAAAACAATACATCACGATGACACTGAAGGAACAAGATCCAGAGACGCCATACCCAATGAACGAGGAATCATCAAATATGACGTTGCCTACAATATTGGTAGGAACCAAATTTCACCACAGACTTATCAGCGTACAGACTATAAAAACAATTCGATTGAAATTGTTCTTGACCAATATCTTCAGGATAGCAATTCCTTCACAATTTGGGTTAAAGCCTACGATATTCTTGGAAACACAAAAGAGGAAAGATTGGTTCTGCACTACGATTCTAGCAAGCCAGCGGTGTCAACAGAAGAATTACGGAAAAATGTCGGAGAGGACGAAATGAATTTTACCAGCAGGTAAAGATGTCATTTATGTGGTGAAACAATCGTTTCCTATGTACATAATTTGTCTGTAACTATGTAAAACAATGTCACATAGGCCTAAGTGGAAGATGCACAATGTATGTACATTCAGGCTCGTTATCTCGAAATCGATTGAACCGACAAAAACTTCGAGATTTGAGAAATACATATGTTAAATATATTAACAAAAGCTTCAGTGGTTAAGACTTCCTACCAACTTTGATATATCCGTAGTATTCGAAACATTGATAGTCGGGATACCGAGTTTGACTATATAAAGTTGTAAGGGTATTACATTTTCACAACATTATAATCGATATGAAGACTAATTCTTAATAAACACATCAAATATGCGTAAACAAATGTTTCGCGGTAACCTGAAAAATTGACATGCCCTTTAGATTTAGCATGTGTCTTCCTTAAAAGTGTCCTATTCCTAATGAAGAGTCAAAAGCAGTGTGTTGGGACAAGAATACCACTGCAAAGAATCCTACTGTTTTAACGGTATTATTTTTTCCTTCAGTGTTCGCATTTTGGGAGCTTCTGATCTTGACAGTGGCGTGAAGAGAATCAAGTATAGGTTTAGGGCCCAGAGTACGGGGAAACTGATCAACGACAGAGAATACGAGTACCTCAATCCTACAAGGGTAAGCAAAATTTAGCTATTGCTAAGATAACGCAACGCTAACAACAATACGGCCCAGCAGAAAAAGGAATAGCAAAGTTTCTACTAATTGTTTGAATATAAAGATTGCATTTATAAAAAAAAAGAAAACGTTTGTTTTAGGATCAGAGTTATTGTAACAGCAACCCATGCGACTCAAATTTGCCGACCGGGGAATCGTTTGGACGAACCATTGTCCTTCCATTCTCAAACTGTTACGCAATGAATGTCAGTGACATCTCCACGGAAACTGTTACCATGGAAATGGATGTATATAACTCAGCCGGACTTTATGTCACACGAACTCTGCAGGTATTTTATAGAATGTCTCTTTTTATTCTGAAGTTTTACAAAGATGGTTCAACATTAAGGTCATCAATTAAAAAGAGGCATAAGGTCTCTTTGATACATGTATCTGTCAGGTTTCTATTCAATCTGCCTTTCAAAGTAATGTCTAAAGAGTGATTTTTTTAATACATTAGAAGTTTTTGACTAGATTATTAAACATTTATGATACAAATAGTTTTCAATATTCTTTCAGATTTGCTAATATTCATGTATACATAATATACATGTACTTCGACGACCAGATATTCATTTTGAAAATCTAAATAAAAATATGTGTTATCTATAAAAGTTTCCATGACTATATATGAGCTGTACTGTTTAAAATGGGTTGAAGATTTTGAACATAGGTCAATATTCATGTTACTCATTTCTAAATATTCCGTAATTTGTATCAGATTTTAATTAAATATCGACGATCGTATAATAGTAGTAACATCATTAATTGTTTTAGTCAAGAGTTTTATGTTGGTTTTTTTTTATCGTATCTGATATAAATAACTTTAGGCTTTACATTAGTATTGCATAATGCCATCTTTTTTTCCAGATTTCGAATCTCACTTCCTTGAGAGGAGTCAATGAGTGTAAGTGAGAGAGAGAGAGAGAGAGAGAGAGAGAGAGAGAGAGAGAGAGAAGTTAATCACCCCTCTCATTAACTATAATAAACATGGGATTTTTTTCCCCAGTAATACCAATGTTTTTGTTCACAAAATGTTTCCATTTTGTAGACTTTGGTCCAACGAAAATAAGAATTGCCGAACAGGTTGGACAAACGCTAAAAATTATGTGGGATCAAGCCCCAAGTTGTTATAACATCCACGGATTTGAGTTTATATATTCAAAAGGTAGATTCTCAAATTGAAAATAGTTTTAGAATAGACGCCTTTTTTTAAATTGATATAATTATATTATTTTGACGAAAGATAATTCACATTCATATTTCATTGTTTTATTCATGAAACTTTTTTTCAGCTGATGGTCAAATTTTGGAAACGAAAATGTTTCACGAGGTCCAGAACTGGGTCATATTAAGTAATGTGGAAGAGAACACGGGATATCACCTCCGGTTACACACTCTGTATGGAACTGATCCGAAAAATCCAATTCGAAGCGTGGCTTCCGACTTTACTTTCACAATTACAAAAGAACGTATGTTTGATATTACAAAAATTAGATAGGCAATGTCAAAAAAATTCTAAAAATTTTAAAATAATACATTTTTTTCCCACACAATTAATGTATTCATGTACACTGACAGCTTTATATAAAAATCATTAAATATCATTCACATGTTTATATAGTTGTATAACATAAGCATTGGTTGATTCATAAACCATAACCCTTGCTTTTGAATACAGTGCAGAAGCATTAACGTTATCGTAAGGTTCGTCAAAAATGCATTTTTCATCTAAAAGAAATAGATTGCACTTAATATACAATTAATACTAATTTTTATTCGAACGGTTTTAGAATCATATAACAAATGTCTAAAAACGACTTCCTATAAAGCAGGTTATACATGTACAATTGTTATTACGAATGTAAACATATTTTTTTCATTTTTTAAAATGGTTTAACATTGAAACCTTGGTTTTCAACTTTTATAGCTCAGAGCCAGGTTGTTGCAATTGCAGGAGGAGTGTCTGGTATGTTTAACTTTTGTATCAATGACAAGGTGTTTTTTATTTTGTATGTAGATGTGTGACATACACTTCTATATAGTTCTTATCAACAACAACCCCAACAAAACGAATGTTCATTTAACCAGTCTAATAAATTCAATGTTGACGGTCTGTCGGCTGTTACAACGCAATTTGAAATTTGAAAATAACGCATACATGCATGCATATATATATATATATATATATATATATATATATATATATATATATATATATATATATATCTCGAGACCTTCAAAAATGATAGATAATTATTTTAACCTATATGTATCTTACCTCAATGAGATGTTAAGCAGAGAACCCTTGGAGTTTATAGTTAACGATCTCGGCGGAACGGAAATAACCGACGGACAGTGCGAGACGAATGGCTTGTGGCTTGTTGCTACATGAAATTATATACTTGCATCCTTATTGAATTTTAATAGAATAATAAATCAGTTGTTGACTGGGTGTGACCTTCATATACAAATGTTGTGCTCGGCCTTTTGCCTTGCCAGGCAAGGTCAAACAAATCATATGTTTCACTCATACCCAGTAAACAAATGTATAATATTTATGTATATATAACTTTTTTTTAAAAGAGTAGGTTGGTAGGGGGTTAATTGTTTAAAACCGCACATGAGCTGAAGGTAAATGTGAGTTCCCCTGATTAAAATCAGTATGTCTGAAGTGTGCAGTCGTCGTCTTGGTTGTGGCGTGACAATACGTACATAATTTTTGTATTTACTCATTGTATTAGAACCCTTTTGGGTCTGCATAGGCCCAGGAGTAAGGAAAAATAAAAATTTTGCAGAAAACTACAGCACTCTTCAATGAAATATTAGTATGATGACTATTTTAGTGAAATTAAACAAAATTGTAAACAATCATAGACACAAATAAAGCCGTCTTCAATAAAAAGTGACGTTGACGTTTTCATGTAAAAATATGTCCATTTTGACATATCGTAATGACAGTATTCGATATATACTGTAACTCACTTTGCAAAATACTAGTGTTAGAAAAAAAATTCTCAGCTTGATATGCATTGTGGCTGTTTCTTAAATAACAATATTTTACAAATTGCAGGTGGTCTTTTAATTATCATCATTTTGGTGATTGTCTTTGTGGTATTCATGGTGAGAACTCGAAGAAAGAAGAGCCCGATAGAAGGATTGCCGTCCATGACAAAAGGCGATCCGTGCATTGAGAACAAGTGTGGTTCAGTGGTGACGAGACCCAGCAACAAGTCTAAGGTGTACAATGTGAGGGGCCTCAATGGTGTTTTTTTTTATTGAATGTCTGATGTTACGTTACTGATTTCCAAAACTGTTGAACAAGTGACTGAAATACCAAGCCCAATGCCCAAACTTGCAGTAGATGTTCGTTCGTAGAGTTAGTGAAGATAGAAGGAATTTGTATTTATAATATAATAAAGAATCTGTTCTAGGGGAAAATACTGTTACACCCAGAACTATAAATTTCTATCTTTTGAGTGCACTTTGGCAAAACTGACAAATCTGATCTTATCTTGTTATAAAGAGGCTGTGCTCTCTCTCTCTCTCTCTCTCTCTCTCTCTCTCTCTCTCTATCTCTCTCTCAATTTATACATTGATATTCAGATTTTATTTAGAAATTATATTTTGGCATTCGTGATTTTCTTTAGAAATAATTAAAATATTTTGAAAAAAAATAATTTAGAACCGAGCATACTCCCAGGAATTCGACGATGACGTATACTATGCTGAAAACGAGACTCCGCTCAGGTACCAGATTGTTAGATCAAGGATCACATTTGAGGAAGAGATCGCCCGTGGGAAATTTGCCATTATCTACAAAGCCAAATACCTGAAGGATAACACATCGAATACAGTGGTAGCTAAAACAATGAAAGGTAAAGAATGATATATCCAGTTATTATTAGATTTTATTATAAAATACTGTATTACAACTGTGGCTGTGCCAGGAATATATACAGGTAAAAACCGATTTTACTTTTTCTTCTTGGGATAAGACCTAAGCTAAGAAGTACAGTTTAATTCATAAAAATAGAATAACTAACTTTGAATTATGACAAAAAATCAGTAATAAAATTCCTAGCGTATACAAACAGTTAGTACAATTGCATTAATTTTTTAAATATCACTTTAATATTATAAAAAAATCTTGATGTGTAAAAAGGAAAAAAAATATGCGCCGTCCTGACAATTTATGCATGTGTTTATATGGTAAATGATCGTTTAGCTAAATAGTAATAGATCATTATTGCAAATTACTATATGTAGTAGGTTTTTCATCGCAAAAATGTGTTTGCAAACCTATTTTGAGAGGTTTTGAACCATTTTGATTGAGAAAGGATTCGAACGGAAACTGTTAAATGGAACTGTTGAAATTAATGTTATAAATCTTTTGCATGTTCAGAAAACCCCACACAGAGTGACGTAGACATGATGCACGCCAAAGTCAACTTCTACGCCATGAAGATAGGGGAACATCCCAACGTCCTCAAGTTTCTCGGTGTCGTGGATGACAATGTCCGTAAGTATATCATTCACAGTGACGCATTTCCTGTCTTGTAATACACTAATAGAAATAAGCAAACGGAAAATCTAGACCACTTGGACGAGTTCACCTTTGAACTCACTTTTAAAATAGGAGTAACAGTGGAAAAGTGAGACTAAGCTCAAAGCTTAAGGTGAAAGTAAATAACTCGTCTCAGTTTTGGTGGAGATGAGATTTATTTTTCACATTATTGTTTGAAGATGGTTAAGTACTTAAACCATCGTATGTTATTAAGAACGATAAATCTTACAGAGATGGGTGATATTTAATTAATCTGCCAATGCAAATATCTGTAATATTCGTCAAGAGTTTTCTCGTCTAAAAATTCTATAGTGTAACTTGAAAAATACTGTAATTTCATTTAAAGAATTATCTATGGTTTTTGGGTGGTAATTTTGATGAAGAAGATAGAGGAAATGGGTTTGCGAGATTAAATATTAGATGGATAAAATATTAGACTTTAAAACAATTGAACTACATATTCAAATTCAAACTAGCATGCAATTTTAATTGTCATACTCGTATAAACCTAAATTTATTTGGCACCCCCCTCCCTCATCAGTTTACTAATATTTTAAATCTGACGAAAAGCAAACTATAATTTTTTGGGGGGAAATTAAAGTCTTAATAGTATTTACAGGTTTTATTTATTTTTCAGTTGGTCGTTTCATGGTCCTGGAATTTTGTGAAAATGGTCAACTTAAGGAATACTTGAAAGCCAACAAACACAGAGTTAACGACGAGATGCACGAAAAACTGTACAGATTCGCCTGTGGGGTCTGTAAAGGGATGAATTATCTCGCATCCCAAGGGGTACGCTCACTACTTACATTTTATATAGATATTTTATGAGTAACTATTGTATTAAGCTTAAGGTGGCTCTGTAGTCAACAAATAAACCATAATTAAAATTTAAAAAAAAAATGTTAGGCTTTAACTATTATATAGCAAAGAAAAATCCACATATTTTTCCTTTTAAATTTGGGTATTATCCTATATTTTTATATAGATTTCTTCTTTCAGAGACCATTAAAACAGTAATAAAAAACGGGGTTTAGTCACACTAATTTATTCTTCTTTCATATTTTGGTCAGACAAATAAATAATTTATTATGTGAAAACCCCGAAATAATAAAAATATTATTATTGATTTTCTAAATATTAAAACTAACCATCACTATTACATCAAATCACAAGCACTTACCATCGTTAAAATTAATAAAGATGCCTTAAATGTATTTTTGGAAATAACCCACGCCTTAATCTTTCTTTTACAACTTGAACAAACATAAAACAAAAATTTCATCAGTAAAACGTTGACGGTTTGGAGTTTCAATTTATTGTTAAAATATGATAACCATTTTCTTCCATTCTTTTATCTAGGTTGTGCACAGACGCCTAGCAGCAAGAAACATTCTGCTGACGTTTCTGCTTGAAACAAAAATCATGGGCTTCGGGCCAGAGCCTCGGGAAAATGACGGCAGCGACACGAAGACGGTATGTTATTGTTCTCTTAACAAAAAACGATTTTGAAAATATTTACAGTACAATAACCCTCTGCAAAGAATGGCAACTAGTAACTTTATTCTTACCTATTTTTTTGCACGTTTTCACTTTATATTGTCTTTTAAATTTACCCTTAACTTTATATTGGAAACGTGTGAATTGAAAGTTTTATATTTTTGGGCAAACAATCACTATCACATTCAGCAAAATTTCATTTTTAGTGTTCAGTAGGTTTATGGAACTTGATATGGGGCATATACAAAGGTTTCTCTTTAAAATGTGTACCTTCTGGTCAATCTTGAAACAAATATACATTTTGAAATTCGTTTATCACAGGAGCGAGTTCCTATCAAATGGGTGGCTCCCGAATGCATCAAGACAACAAAACACGCCACAGAGAAAAACGACGTGTGGTCCTATGGAGTGGTCCTCTGGGAAATATTTTCCATGGGTAAACAAACCATTGGCATCTGTAGATAAAACGCTTCATAATTTAAATGGTTCATTTAATTTCATGTTTTAACATTTAGCAAGGAATTTGTTTTTGTCCTTTGGGATATATTTTCCATGGGTAAACATACCATTAATAACACTCAATAAATCATTATATACAAAATGTTTATCACAAATCACATGTATAATTTAGTGGCTCAATTATTTTCATCTGTAAACATTAAGTAGGAGATTATTTGTTTTCCAAATCTTTTTGGTTTAGTCTCTCAATGGTTTTGTTATAATTTTACATTTAATTTGGATATAATGGTTGGTTTTCTTTTTCAGGAGAAGTCCCTTATGATGGTATAAAAAGTATGGAGCTTGAATTAAAGCTTAAGAAAGGATTGCGATTGAAAAAACCGGAGCATTGCGATGACATGTAAGTTCAAATTAATGAATCGGTTAGCATTCTTTGTTTCTTTTATTCACCACCTTTTGAGTTAGTTATTAAATTTAAGTAAAAAAGTTTATCTTTAGCAACATTTACTTCATTTAATTATCAAGTTTGCTACATCGGCTATTCATTACATGTTATTGACATTAATTCAAATCCTTTTTTTTCCAAATTATTGAGTTCATTTGTCATGAAGGTAGATATATTTTAAAATGTAAAAAAAAAAAATCAAAATCGCTCTTTTTGCTTCACTTAAAAAAATCAAAACCGACATTTTACTCTTGCAGGTTCTACAAAGTTATGAAGAGATGTTGGACATATGAATCAGAAAAACGTCCCAACTTCGAGGAAATCCTAGACGAACTGCAAACTCTTTTCACTGGTAACATTGATGGAGATGAATACTGTTACTCACAGAGTGGAATTTACGACAGTCGAAAGTGAAGAAAACTTACCGCTCGTTCGCTTTAACGGCACATGCAGGTCTTAACGCAAACTCAGACAATATTCATATTTCCAGTTTCTCAATATGCAGTTTTGTTTTGTAAATGCACCTCATTCAGCTACTCACATAATAGTTTTGACATAAGCTGAAAATGAAGAACATTCATTCTCTTTAATTTTACGGCATAGGTCTGAACAAACAACGTATCTAAAAATAAAATTTTGTTTAATAGCCTTTTATACTTATCACTGCACTGAATATACTTTACGACAACCAAGATTAAAGAAAATTCCACCCGTTTGCGTTTACAGTAGAAACTGAACTTTACAACACAACATCGGACAACTTTCATTTTTCCGTGTCTTAAAACGCAATCTTTTGTTTTAAATGTACCTCTTTTTTTTACTTTTTTGTTACATGTACTTTAATGTTTGCGATAATTCTCGAGTTCATATTGATATCAATGACTGATAATGTACCAAATAGATTTATGATATAATTTTCATTAAATCGTTTTTCAAATCACAAATATATCAAAATAACCAGTTTATCCGTCTATGACAACTCGGAAGTATACAATTTATACCATATATCATATTCATAAACATTTATGTAAATCATTCATATATTACATATATGTATACTACTAAAGTATAGTTTTATTTTATGCGTTATATTTTTTTATTTTTTTATTTACTAGATATCTAAAATCTTGTTTGTAACTGTGTAGTTTTAAATGGAGGCCGTGTAAATACCCTACTGAAGTATCGTAGTATATTCTAGAAATACTAGTAGTCCCTACAGGTAGTTTAAATATTATACACTTAAATATGCAATAATATTTTTTGTATTTTATATTGCAAACGCAAGCGATGAAATCAACAATTTAACAACAATTCAATATATCATATATCAAAGTTGCTGACAACTTTTGTTTTATAAAAGGGGGAGGAAAAGGAAAAAATATAGAGAGAGGGGAAGGGTAAACATTACAAATATACGAATGAAAACCATAATAATGAAGTATAAGATACTATTTTGCAAGAAATTGTTAAAACTATTGACTTTTCATTGTCTTAAGCATTGTATTTGAAAAAAAATAAAGAAATTTAAAATGCCTTTAATGGATTGGCAGATATTTTGACAACGAGCTTTATAGATACTTTTGCAACCACTATTGAAATAAAACCACTATTGAAATAAATTATTTCAATAGTGGTTAGGAATGTATTTCATCAGTAGAATTACTTTGCGACCACTATTGAAATAAAACCACTATTGAAAAAAATTATTTCAATAGTGGTTTCGGATGTTTTTCATTAGAAAAATCTCTTTGCAACCACTATTGAAATACAATCACTATTGAACTAATTATTTCAAAAGTCGTTGTGGATATATTTCATTATAAGAATCACTTTACAGCCACTATTGAAATACAAGTTCTATTAGAATATTTTTTATCGAAGTTGGGATTGAATTTCTTTATAAAATTACTTTGAAATCACTATTGAAACACTTTTGGAAAAAAAGAAGTTGTGTTTCATTTTTGTTTTTGTTATTTTGTTTTTACTATTAAAATAATTTATTTTAATAGTGGTTGCAATGCTCTGTTTAATTAATATCGGCAAAATGTTATATAGTTCATTTTTTTACTTTGACCGAAAGTAAAAGTTTCAATTATAAGAATTTATAGTAACTAATTCTCCGTTTCAAACTTTAAATTTTTTTTCTTTTACCAGAGTGTATCTTAAATATTGACTTGAGTTATGGATAGTAAATGCGAGTTATTTCATTTCATTTAATTCAAAACTTTTATTGTTTTACTGTTTTTTAATGTCTTTGTTTTTTAATTGTTCGAAATAAAAAAAAAACAAAAATGTTAAGACATGCCATTTAGCATTTAAGATGTATCAAGTGCATGTTTACTTAAAAGGCATATTCACCTTTAGTCCGAGAAACTTATAAACAGTTGCATTTGAACACATGATGTAATATTATGAAAGGAATTAATTGAATTGTAAAATTAAAATTGTGTTTTATTTTGTAAATTTATCAGTGTTCTCTTTTAGTTAACCTTTAATTTTCATCTATCTTAGCTAAATCAGAGATGTTTTCCATGATGTACATGTAACTATATTTACTTGATGGGAGTTCCGATTTTAATAAAATTAGATTTAAAGGATTTTAAAAATTACAAAGATTTTACAAATAAATTTTGAAATTAAAACAGATTTTTATTTTAACTACCGTTCACGACTTGTTATATTCAGGAACAAGGATGGGTTTATAATAATAAAATCATCACAGAATTAGACATCTCGTCACATCGCTTAAAATTACTCCACAGAGCAAGCATGTGTTCAAGATTCTGTAATGACAACACCCTTTGTGCTCTCTCTCTCTCTCTCTCTCTCTCTCTCTCTCTCTCTCTCTCTCTCCATCAACGGGTCGAGGCGTTGGGATTAACTGTTTATAGGACTGTTATACCCTAATAATGTATTCCCGGTTTACTGGAGCCAGCTAATTAAGGTCTTCCGTTTCCAACGGAAGACCTTTATATTATTGTGCAGATTAAGATTATTCTTATTTTTCTTTTTTTTTTTTCTTCCTAGACGCAAACTTTGAGGCTTTATATCTTGCTCATTTCTTAACGGTTTTTGCTCAAATTTTCAGGGCTTATAGACTATACAAAACACTATCTAAACCATTTCATAAATTTTAAAAATCCTTTTCCGTTAACGAGTTATTCCCCTTTTTAAAAAATTTAGGGCCTTTCGTTTCCAGACAAAGGCTCCGAGACTATGATAGCAGGGAATGGGAATCCAACGAATTTGAATAACAGAGACAAGGAAGTTTTGCACATCGGTTTTTTTTTTTGGATTACTTTCTTTATTTAGAAAAAGGTAGGGGGTCAAAAAACAGGGTTCCAAAAAGTGTGAAAATTTAGACATATTTTCCTTTGTATCTTTTAAACAAAAAATATTTTGTTATGACATGTAGAATAAAAGTTGTGCAGAATGTCAAGGACTTTTATTTGACACCAATAAAAAAGGGCTGGCCCCTTAAATTAAGGGCCAAGGGCCCCTGAAAGTTTTTGCTAAATAACTAAAAAACGGCTAGGATTTTGATATAGCTGTCGCTGGAAAAGTTGTTTGTTGGGATCCTATAAATGTTGTTACAATGTTATTTTGATGGTGAGTTGTGTAGTATGAGTGTAAAAAGCTTTACATGTTAACATGTACCTGTGTTTATTTGGCAAGTTAACGTAAGTCATTGTGCGTACAACTGACATTAAGTTACGACAGACAGTATGCCTGTTTAAAAAGGAGGCTTTAATTCATAAGAAAAAAAAAAGAAAAAAAATATTTTTTTAGGATACATGCTTTTATGTGGGGAGTTTAAGTCATCTTCGTAAATTCTGCACAATCCTGGCCTAAAAACGAGAAACAGAAAATATAAACATTCTTTTTCTTTTCTAGTAAATTACACAAACTACCGGAAAAAAATAAATCTATGTGATACATTTTAGTTATCATGCTGCGTGCATTTAAAATATATCTGGAATCAGAGCTGTGTGTGTGTGAACCATTACGTAAGCTATCCCTCGCTTGCGGTCGAGAAAGTCGGTCGCCATGGTCGCGGCTGGACTACCTAGCGGTCAGCGGTTATCTAATACACCGTAGTCACGTCTCTCAATTTATGAGTTCATTTAGCCGAAAACAAGAATTGTTTTAATTTTGATCACACATACACGTTTATTCTTCTCAAACTGAATTAAATGATAGAGTGTCAATTAAGAAAACGTTCTGTTAATTAATAAAAGAAATGTCATTCTCAATCGGAAGTAATATCAGGCATAGATCAATTGTGGGTTTTAAGTAAAAAAAATAATAACTTCTATTTGGTTGATTTTAGTCATTATTATACTGCAAACATTTCAAATCTTCCTGGGTTCTGAGCTGTGTGTGTTGTAACTAACCTATTCCTCGCCCGCGGCCGAGAAGATCGGCCGCGGGTGCACTACCATTCGGTCAGAGGTTATCTAATACACCAGATTCGCGTCTTTCATGTACTTGTTTTGAGTTTATATAGCCGCAAATACAGGAACTGTTTTAATTTAAAGTTATTAATGTTTTATTTAAAATGTAAATTAAGAAGTCATTCTGAAAATTATAAAATCCGATATTTTTCCTAATCCAAAACATCGTCAGACATAAATCAATGGTGGGTTTGTAAGTATAAAAGGTTCTAACAAACTGTACTAATAATGTTTTAGATCAACAACAAAAAAGCATAAAGATTACCCCTTTAAATGATGATCATCCCTCGCACATGGCCGAGAAGATCGCGCGCGAGGGGACATCTACATGTACCTTATCATATGTGTATATAAATTGATATTTTGTACGAACACAAAACTATTTGTTTATTTTATTTTCATTTATATTGGTTTTAGATGAAAGATGAATTTATCTCCCTTATTCAGTTGATTTAGCGTTGATTTAAACGTTAGGGCGAAAAATCTTATAAAAACCTCTCATTAATTGAATAAAAGTAATCTATCAATTCGATTCTAAATATGCAAGGCCGATTGTATAAATAAAAGATTAAATATAATAAAACTCCGAGATATTTACCGGCATATGTAAAATTGATATGTGTTTAACTTAAGATTAATATACTGCATCGTCGGAACCCACGGGTTTTCAATCCGTTACACTGATTTCAAGCAATGTAACGGATGGAAAACCTGTGGGGTCCGACGATGAATCGACTGTAGTTACTCATGATCATTTCCGTTAATTATTGCTTAGACTTTTCACAGACTTTAACACTTTTAAGACAATATTCAAACTTTGCCTGGCCAACAAGACATATATGCACATGGATATATGTATATATACTGGTGTAAGAATTAATATTCGACCAACGCAAATATTAAGTAGTGTAGAAAGTAAAATAAGTTTTCTTAAGAGTTGTACCAAATTTTGGCAGGGTTTACATTAAAAAAAAATCATTAATTTTCGAAGCGTTCTAGGAAGTTTAAAAACAAAGTCATCTCTGTGCTGCTCCGCCGCCCCCCTCCCCCCCCCCCCCAAGTGCTCGAGCTGAATTTTAAAAATTGGCGAACAAAAATCGAAAATTTATATGTGTCGAAAATCAATTTCTGGTGACTCCTTATTTGTTAACGTTCTTCCTAATGTTCCTAATGTGCAATCTGTGTGTTTATTCAGCCAGTCTGCGTGTTAATTCAATCACCGCGTGCGACCAAAAATCTCGTGTCCCTTTAAGACCGAGAAAACAAGCACCGCCTTCAAATTTACCTGGTCAGTGTAACCCTTGTTAATCAACTAATTCGAGGCCCCAGTTTGGATGTTAGAAAATGATTGGCATTTGTTTACTCGTCCTGTGTATACCATGCCCAGCGCTCGCGACGACGATGCAATAAACTTTTTTCTTTTGATTTGATGCATACCGTGACGATAAATCGCTATCTTTTAGCACTTTAAACAAAAGAAATATTAAAAGATATGAATTAAAAATTTACTCGTACTTGGTTATGTACCACACTAAATGCGCTGATCACCTATAGTCTGTCAAAATCATGTGGTGCCGATCATGTATCCATGAAAGACGTCGTTTATCAATAAAGATGTTTGTGAATAATTGAGAATAAATAATTAAATGAAATCAAATATTGCGTTCACGATTTATATCGTTAGTTATCACATTTCGAGAGAAATTTCACGAGCTGAAACCGGAAGAGAAACAAGTACAGACAGCTCTGGTGCATGCGCAGCTGGTAGAATTATTGTGCAGCTGATCGGAAAAGATTTACAAGCATTGGTTGCAAAGTTGCATTAGTATTTGAGTACGGTGGGGTGACTGTATAATTCACAAAACATCAGGATATATTCTCAGTTAATCCCGACAGAAACTTGTTCAATCAAACGAAAGATTTTGCACATGTCGCACGCGGTTTTTCATGCGTTTATATTCATTTCAACGAAGAACAATTTGTTTTATAAGTACATATAAATACGATATTCTTTTTAAATAAACTCTTTTGAGAGCACTTTAATACTCCGTGTATATAGACATGTATACCCAAGCGAGCGTGTTTCCCTCGGGGTTTCACACCTCTTTCAATATAGGCTCCACCCCCACCTGAACTTACCTAAGGTAAACTGACCGGTTAAAAACATCGGCCTTTAAGTGCACACAACCCAGGACACAGATGGCCATAGGTAATTTATGGATGCAGATCATCAATTGTTATGTAATTAAAATACACTTGGAAGTGAGCTATCACTGTAGTGGTCAATTGTTGAATATAAGTTTAAAGTTTTAAGTCAAAGATGTTAAATAATAATTATTTGTTCTTATGTTTAGAAGTTATGAAATACGTTATTCAATGCAGTCGGTCGCCATAGAAATCATCAGAGTACTGCAAGTGTTGACAGTTTCTTATTTCTTTAAAAGACCTTAGGACATAATTCACTTGACTTACAGACTAGCGACACAGTTGCCTCCCAAAAATGTACTAGTATGCACTTCTCAAAGTTACAATTCAATGGTATAGATATGTGTTGTTTAACGGATTTTATTAATTGTTGTAAATGTTAAAGTTAGAGAAATCGTATTTTCTGGAGGTTGACATTATGTAGAACTCTTTTGTTTAAAAAACAAAAACAAATTGTTTTGACGTCACACTATCTCTTTTGGTTTGGTTTAAATATACAATGTACACAGTGCTCTGAACAAAACGCTGGTTTATGCCTTTCTGTTACTCAAGTAAAAAACTGAACAAAATTGATTACAAGTACTTTTAGGTTCACACGTCACATGTTAATACATGTATACATAAATATATGATTTTTATCAAATAAATGACATTGTATCTTTAAAAAATTCCAAAATATTATAACTAAAACATGTATATGTGACATGATAGAAATAATTGTAAACCAGAGGTCTCTCTTCCTGTCACACAAAAGTGACAAAAAGGATTTTTGATTCAGTTGGAGTTCTGCCCCCACCCCTGCCAACATTTTCTGAAATTTACATTTAGAAAATTAAATTTTGGGGTACTGACACCCCACCCCCACACACTTTCTAGATGAGCGCTCAAGGCAAAAAAAAAAATATTGGAATATTTAAAACAAAATCCTATTTGAAAAAATGAAGTTAGAGATGCCTCACAACCCCTACCACTGCCGCGGATTATGATTTTGAAGATTTGTGAATTTCTTTTACTTGCTTGTGAAGATTTCAGATAAATATGCTCATCCTTTCAAAAACAATACCGAGGCCTGTATGGCCAAACATTATGCGGATAGTTATCCCTACCACTGAGCACCTCAGTCTCGTATACTAATAGCGCACCCTCAGATGGGAGAAGGCATTATTGTTTATTTACAATTGGTGTTCTTTTCAATTTCTAATTTTAACACTGCACTTTACATAAACTATTCCATGTTTTAGCGGTAGAGGTTTAAGTATGAATATAGGGAATCAAAATGTTTATGAAACATAACACTTTTTTCCATGCATCAGCGCAGTGGATTTTGTGTTTATTACACTATGATATAGGCATACCAGTAGTTTGAATCCTGTCATCAGTTGTACATTCATGTAAGGTAGCAGGGGACAGTTTTTTTTATGCATGAAATTGTGGGGTGGGGGTTCCCCCATTAACCGCTGTGTTGCGGGAAATTCATAATTTGCACCTGGCCCAAAATGACTTGTAACTACATGTTGGACTTAAGGAAGGGCATTAAGGTTAGAAATTCACCCAAAATAACACCCATATCTTTTTCTGGTAAGATTAAATGTCTATTTGGCCCCCCTGTGTACTGTCAAAATTTTACTCATTTTGCCCCATTTAGACCCCACCCTACCGCGCTCCCTGCAGAGAGATGACCCCCGGGACAGGGTGCCATCTGTAGTCTAACATGCATGTCCCCTCCCTGCCAGTCTGTACCGCCCCACCTCCCATCCATGTCATTTTTACACTATTTCACTTACCGTCTGCCCTACTTTCTTCTTACATGAAAAGTGAGCACACCTGTCAACAGCCGCCGTTTCGCATCTGACTCCCAAGCACCCTCTTATAACACTATGGGACCTACATGCTTTACATCAAAATACAGGCATGACTCCCAGCTAACATGAAATTATCACCTATAATCATTTCACTAATTTTCATAGTACATACAGGCCTTCAAATACAGTTACACTCATTTTTACTCAAATATTGTACTTTAGGGTACTTTATGCGAAACTGTCCCTTGCTACCTAAGCGTATTTATCGATTTTCTGGTTGGAATAATTAAATACATGTACATATAAGAGATGTGTTTTAAGTTATCATAAATTGATATAACCGTGAAATAAGTTAAAGAGAGTTTGTCTGGTCGGAAAATAATACTTTGAAAGAGAGCCTCGTTTTCTGTCTCCTTTTGAAGAGTTCAAATTGATTTTCTAAAGCCCTGATTGGTCAGAAGTTAAAGTAGTGTGAAGATGACCTCCTAGCTATCAATAACTGTCAGACCCTGACAAGTGTAAGAAGAAGAGGGGTGGTTTTATTAAGACTGAATGACAATCCTTTCTTGACTTGCAATCTGATTAAAATTTCTATAGTCGCTATACGATGATTTGAAGAAACCCCACTTAAGGTCACCTCCTGGTAAACTTTGCTTTGACCAATGAAATCGTCGGTTCCATTCCTCAGTTACATGATTTGGAAGTTATGCCAATACATTCTTTAGATTCCCTAAGGGCGTCTAATATCAACTTATGCTCCATCTCTTACTTGCTGATACCGAAAGATTCACGAACATGTGGCATCATTTCGTCGTACAACTCCATTTTTGTTTGTAACCCGAAATTACCGTTTCTAACACTTGCTCTGATTGCTAGAATAACTCGTGTATATTTATAAACAAACGTTCAACAGGGGGTGACCTCAAGAGGGGTTTCTTCAGATCCTCTTGTAGCGAAAATAGAAAAACAAGGAGGGGATCAAGAATATGATTTTAATCAGATTGTCTCGACTTGAAGCTGTAACGGAAGACCTTCTCGTTGCTTGCAACGAGCTCGGCTCTAGTTTAAAACATATTTCGTCTGCGGGGTAACCGCAGTCTCCTATCGATGAAACAATAGCATACAGCTGCCGTCTGGGGGGAATATGCGTCTTATTTTGTGTGTGATGTGTTTTGTTGGACTTGTCTCTGCTTGGTCAGGGTAAGTCAGTTATTTTAATGCATGCATATCTATTTACACATATTTAATAACAATTAATCTGATCAGTCATTAAGGAAAAACATTAATGTAAAATGTAAGGCGTGGACTCCTCCTCCCCCATTGCAAAATAAAAGAGAACTATTTTAGATAAATTAGAGTTACACTCATTTTATTCACATTATGTGTGTATTCTTTAAATATATGTAAATATGAGTCATACTGCTTACAATTCAATTCAATACAACTCTGTGATAAAATGTCGTCTGCTGCTATGTGCATGGAAGTATACTGCGTTCAGTTCAAAACTCTTCATCGCATGCATTTTTTGAAAATTGAATATATGGTCAAATACATTGGTGAATTTAACTGATTTGTAACGCTGTCAACTGTTTTGAAACTTTTTATTGAACCCAGGAAGGGATTTTTCAAGAGAAACGGGCGTTAAAAGCCATTTTATCTGCATTCTATTACCAGACGAAGCATGTATTTTTTTTTTCGCCGTGTGTTTGGTATGCACAGCGATGCAGTTAAAACACTGCAACGGTGCTATATCGATTATTTTCATGCAATGAAACCTTATACACACTTAATATTTGAAAACAAAACCTTCGAAAATGGATTAATGAATATCAATTATAAATTACGGAATTCTTTCGTTCCCTCTTCTTACAACTCTCTCCCGATCTTGATATCATTCTCTTTCTCTTTCCTCTCACTTTATGTCTCTGTTTAACCTGTTTGTTCGTCCGTTTGTCTGCCAGTATGTCTGTCTATCTGCCTGACTGTCTCTTTTCTCTCTTATCTCTTTCTCTGAAGTTGACATTTTTTCGTAAAATCAAAATCAAACACGTTGATGGTGCAGGTGAATTTATGCTTCCATAAACAATGTTTAAATATTTTCTGATCCTAAATATATTAAAATTAACAGTGTTTTCAGTTGCAAAGGAAAGCTTTGAGGTCGTGTAGAGAGAATAGATGAAGATTGCGATATTATGTGTTAACATGTAATCTTAATATCTTTATTCTGCTGAGAAAATATGAAGACAAAATATCGTCAGCTTTCAGTTGAAAGTTGGCATATTACGGAAATAATACTGTGTATACACATGTATCAGGAATGTATGTCGTCTGCTACTATATGCCTATAATTCCCGTGTATTCATACTGCGTACAATTCAAAACTCTTTCACAACCTAGTCTTTTTTTCTTATTTTGGATATATGATCAAAATATATTAGTAAACTTAACTGATGTTTAACTATAGCAAAGTTGTATGTATCCTAGGAAGGAGTTTGCAAAGAGACGCGGGCTTTGGAGGCCATTAAGTCTGCATTATATTACAAGACGGAACATGCATTTTATAGCGATGCAGTTAAAAGATAGCGAATTTTCTTCCTGCAACGAAACCTGATTCATTAACCCTTTTAGAATAGAGTGCAATAAATAATTGAAAACGAAAGTTTCGAATTTTAATTCAAAATACATTGAATTGCAAGTATATTTTTCGAAATTCGCTCTTTCTATCTCTCTCTCTTTTTCCGTGTTTCTCCTTATCTCTCTCTCTTCATCTCTCTCTCTCTCTCTCTCTCTCTCTCCATGTCTGTCTGCCTGCCTGTCTTTCTGGCCGTTTGTCTGTCTGTCTGTCTGTCTGTCTGTCAATGTAAATGGTAATCTAGATTAGCAGATATGTTGTACTCATAACCGGTCGTATTTCTTTTGCGAATTTAAGGTTCCCTGTCTTCCCTTTCATGACACGGAAATATAAAAAAGAGCAATGTTGATTCTGAGTTCAAAGTTCACACTTAAGAATTGTTATTTTATTACAAATTGATGAGTTGATTTTTCCGAAAACAATGTGTAAATTCATCCCGCTCTACAAGATTTCAAAATTACCGCGTTTTTCAGTTGCGTAGAAAAGCCTTGTGGTGGGTATAGGTATATAACAGACTACTGCTTGAAAAGTACTGAAGTACTGACGGGAGTTGATTTTATCGATTATTATTTATTTTAGAATCAACGATTTGTTATTTAGCATGACAAGTAATTTCTAATCTCTATTTAAATTACGCACATTTTTATAATATGAATTCTCGGACTTTTTCGACAAGAATTTCGAGAAAACCCCATATGAATCATGTTGTGTAATATTTAAAGATATAATTAATTCCATCAAACTATGTATCAGTAATCACAATCTATACTTATAAATTAAGACATTTCGCAAATAAACTACGAAACGCCTGCACCAGAGTAACTGCTTATACCTTTGGTATTTCAACACGTGTAATATGATGTCCGTAAGCTATAATAAATTTTAACCTGATAAGTAATGATTGAGAATTAAATTAAAAACCTACTTTCATTTTCGATAAACCAGCTCGAAATAGCAAAAATGAGAGTAAGGTGGTGGACACGCTTTGGCGGATCCAAGTCAATGGGAGTTAGCATTAAAATATATCATTGCAATGAAATAATATCAAAGGATTACGTAAACAGTGAATATATTATTAGGAAATTACTTGGATTATTCATAGAAGTTAAGATTTGACAAATGCTGAATAAATAAAATAAGGTAATTCGTTTCTTGAATGCGCGATTTTAGTTTTGAAATGGAATAGAATTTTCCAGAACGGGGTAACCAAGAACGCGGTTTGACTAATTAACGTCATGGCGAAAAGTGAAGGAAGGGTTCATCACGTATCGCGGGCAGATATTCATACCTTGGATGGGACATCTTTGGTTAATACAAAAAAGTTAACAAATAAAATGGAACAATTTGATGCAATTTTAGTTTTGATCGGAAGAATTTATTTTCAAAAAGGGGGGTGCCCAGGAAAGCGGTTTGACTAATTTACACCATGAAGGAAAGTGTAGGGCCAGTTGGCCATCAGGCAAATACTTTGGATATGACAACTTTGGTTTAAAAAATGCAAATTAAAATGCATACACTAGCGGTTTTTTAATTTCATACTTTTTTATACCACAACAGATTGGTAGTAAACCTTAAACATTATTTCTAAGTCTATATGAATAAATAATGTATACGTATGAAGTTAAATTGTGGGTTTTTTTTTTTCCAGATCAGTCTTTTATCTGAAATTCTCATTAAGACAGTGATAAAAATTGTAGTGGAATTTGACCTAAAGATATGAAGATTAAGATAAGAAAACAGTTTAGAAAAAAATTGGACACAGTATATACGAAAATGAAAAAAAAAATATGATTCAACATTTTAGCATTGTGTCATTAATGTGTAAGTGCTAATTCCCGCGCTTGCGCGGGATATCATCTAGTATTTCTAAAAATTGTACACATGTCTGGACTCACGCAATATTGAACTCTAATATCGTTCAACCAGACGCTCGGCTGTCTCCGTTATTCTCCGACTACCGAGAGAGACTCTCTGCTTGTCGGAGATTTACGGAGACAGCCGAGCGTCTGGTTGAATGCTCTGGCGTAGGAATACATACGATTACAAAAAAATATCTAAATTGTTCGTACTATTTAAAATCTGGCTATTTTCAAGGTATTTATAAATACATTTTCTTGAAAAACAATGGTTCAGCATACATTACACCGCATTTATCTATTATTTCAAGAACTAACTCTTGTCAGCGGTGATGATTTGTGCTTAGGTTCAAACACTGTTTCACTTTCGGTTTGCCAGAGTAACTGCATAGGAAAGTTGGTTAAAATCAACTCCCAAAAATCAGACTTCTCGTTGAAACTGGAAGGAAGCATAATAATGGCATAGTAGGATGTGCTACGGGAATTGTGTTGGCGACGAGTTTCATATTGTTTGATTTATGGGGTTTTGATGAAAACATGGACCCCCTGGCGCCATGATTCTGAAGATGCTTGCCTGACTTAGCCTCGTTTTCAAAATATTGACCCCGGGTCTTTGCATAGATGAATATTTTTTTTCAAAAAGAGTCAATATAGAATTTCTATTAGTGGTGTGGGACAAAATAGAGGTCGTATGTAAACAGCGAATAAACTTATTTTGAATATTAAAACCAAAATTATGTCTGTTCTGACAAAACTTGCATGTATCATTCAATATCTTCTTACCAACATGTGATCTCTTGTCCAATCGAAATTATTTTTTTTAAGTGTCATAGAAATAGGAACAATTTTTAAACAAGTATCAATTTCACTTAATATATTTCAAATATGGGTGCATAGACCTTTCCATTGTAACATGGACAAAAAAATTTACCATATCTCTCTTTCTCTCTCTCTCTCTCTCTCTCTCTCTCTCTCTCTCTCTCTCTCTCTCTCTCTCTCTCTCTCTCTCTCTCTCTATCTCTCTCATATATTAAATTGTTACTATGTATTTTTTTTTTTTAGAAAATGACGAATGTCACAGTAAATATTGAAGAGAGAGAGAGAGAGAGAGAGAGAGAGAGAGAGAGAGAGAGAGAGAGAGAGAGAGAGAGAGAAAGAGAGTATCAAACAAGTTTAAAATAATCACGAATTGAAACTAAACCTCTCTCTCTCTCTCTCTCTCTCTCACACACACACACACACACACACACACACACACACACACACACACACACACACACACACACACACACACACACACACACACACGTAATAAACAGGTCAATCAATCCAACAGTAAGTTTAAAAGCCGGAAATAAATTCAGACTATATATTTATTATCTATCAGCAATTATATATGGGGGGGGGGTAATGAAGAATACGCATGTAAATGAATAAAAATAGTTATGGCAGGACTAAAATCGCCCGAGACCGCGGTCGTTGATCAGATTCATTCGACATGAAGTTAACAATTTGTAAATTATCTTTAAATATACTAACAAAACGGTGTTTTTCAGGATTAGAACGAATATATAAAATAAGTGTATCTGTCTTCCTCTCAAACGATTTCAAAAACTTTAACCTGTTGTTACATGTAGTAAACTTTAACCTATTAGTAAGTAAGTGATTTTACCCATATGAAAAAACATGATTATCTTGCATGTTTACATATTAATTTTCTTGCATGTTGACATAATTTATCTTGCATGTAGGGGGCAGAAATATGCCACCATACAAATTCCCCAAAAATACAGTAATACTCTACTTGTGTGATATGTTTTGCCATCTGTTTATATTTACATTTTCCTAATAGGAACTTACTGTATAACGAGGACATCGTTTTCTGTTTATTTCTTAAATGAACCACGAGTGGTCAATAAATTGCAGCAAAAAAAAATTAAAATCACAGTCTGCTTATGCATGTATTTATTTATTTATTCATTTATTGCGGCTACGATATTTGGGAAAAAAAATATACATGTATAGTTAAAGTACATGATTAAGGAAGTCAGCAAGTATCCAAAGAGCACGTCTATCTCCCGAGGCGACAAAGAGCACGTCTATCTCCCGAGGCGACAAAGAGCACGTCTATCTCCCGAGGCGACAAAGAGCACGTCTATCTCCCGAGGCGACAAAGAGCACGTCTATCTCCCGAGGCACGTCTATCTCCCGAGGCACGTCTATTTCCCGAGGCACGTCTATTTCCCGAGGCACGTCTATCTCCCGAGGCACGTCTATTTCCCGAGGCACGTCTATTTCCCGAGGCACGTCTATTTCCCGAGGCACGTCTATTTCCCGAGGCACGTCTATCTCCCGAGGCACGTCTATCTCCCGAGGCACGTCTATTTCCCGAGGCACGTCTATTTCCCGAGGCACGTCTATCTCCCGAGGCACGTCTATTTCCCGAGGCACGTCTATCTCCCGAGGCACGTCTATCTCCCGAGGCACGTCTATTTCCCGAGGCACGTCTATTTCCCGAGGCACGTCTATCTCCCGAGGCACGTCTATTTCCCGAGGCAACATCGGCAACATAATCAGAATATTTGGTGGTCACAAGAATAAGCAAGTTTTTACTACAATTATATAGAAATCATAAAGTTTTTCTTTCATTTTCTAGGAACAAATGTTACAGATGGAGGACAAAATCGGTGTGGCAGTGGGGCTGTAAATATAGCACCTGGGCTGGGTACGTTCTTTCACAAATAAATGTCATACAATAAAATTTAATCAAAACCTTGTCAGAAGTGTTGGGGGATACTTTTAATATATACATATTTTTTGTGCAACCTCTCCCTCTAAAACATTATGTATTCCCAATTCACACCCTACAAACAAAAGCAAATATGACGAAGTAACTAAGGGTCAACAAAAAAAAAAACGACCATAGAATGAGGTCAATGAGCGGGGTAAAGTCATTTATCAACGTAGTAATCTGACTCTTAGGCAATATTCTACGCGGGTCACCTTTTGTCGTCACCCCGGCGGTTGAAAAACGCAATAGTCTGCATCATTTGCAAACGAAAACATCCTCCATCTGCACGACAATGGATTATTTTTTCTAAATTATTCAGCACTAGAAAATATCTGGCACTGTATTACGTCCAAAGAATTATCCAGTACTGTATCATATCCTCAGAATAATCCAGCACTGTAAAACGACCTAAAAAGGAGGTAACTTTATAATTCTTGAACTTTTCCAGCAGTTTTATTATATATCCTCTGAATTATCCAAAACTTTATTAACAGCTCTTTTCAAAACAAGCTCCGTTTCTCCAAAATGTGCAATATATGTTTTATTTACTCTATTTTTTAATAGATGTTGTGCTTGGGGGTATATAAACGTCGAAGTACGTCACCAACAGTATTTCTGCTGTACCGGATGGAGACACAACGGCAATCAAGTCTGTAATATCCGTAAGTATCACTAGAAAATAAACGAATTAAATAAATAAATAGGTTTGAGTGTCAAAGTTTAGAATTATTTATAAAGATGGACTATCTCATGATATTTATCGCGTGTTGAAAATAAAAACTTGAGAGATGAGCGCGATGTCTTGGTTCCTATCTTTCGCAATGTCCACGCAGTAATAAGATACACGCACTAGCAATAGACGTGCGTTATAAATAAAGCCATTATTAAGAACTAAAAATTATGGGTTGATTACTATGTACATGTAAGTAATGTTCAAGTAGATCCGCACATTATACAATAAATAGGATTTTTTATTGTGCCAGCTCACCCAACAACTGAACAAAGGCACATTTACTACATATTAATTGTCGAGTAAAGGTTGATGTTTGAACACAAATAATCATGCCCATGTTGTACAAGAGAATATATTTCCCCCATACAATAATTTTATTTACTTTTCGTCCTGCTAACATGTGATAAGGTATGTACTAGTATACATATACATGTATGTTGGACATATTTGCTAGTTGCTTTTTTTTTATTAAAGTGACATTCATGTATCTCGAAAATTAAATTAAAAAAAAAACTAAATTATTTAGAAAAGATTACGAAACTTACATGCACAATCTCATCAGAGAGAATATTTTTGAAGACTAAATCACATTTTACAATAACAATTTCTGTTTTGCTGCAATTCTACTCCCTGATATCCCGATATTGTTTTCTGCTTTTATTATTGTGTATTTTCCACAAATTCTCTGAATGTGTCTCATGTTACAATTGTATTTTTCAATCAATTAAAAGGTTATTCTAAAAAGGAGTTTTCAATTTTCACTCAGACATTATGTATTTTTCCTTTTTATTTTTTTTAAATACATAGTAACCACATCTTCGGAATTATTTTCGATTGTTTCTTTTTTATACTTATGTTATGTCTTTCCTTATATATAATTGATTGTACTTTACAGCTATATGTCCCTATGATTGTGGCGGATCCAGCAGAGGGACATGTATCAGTCCAGGGGTGTGTAGGTGTAACGCTGGCTTTACAGGACAATACTGTACCACAGGTAAGTCTATGTACACAAACACCAACGGAAGATAATGTTGTCATTTCTGACAAGAGCTCATGTACCTATCGCATATCAAAATCCGGAACATTTTTGGATTGCGATTTAAAAAGTTACATTGAAATTATACAGTCGATGTAACTCGAATTTTTCTGCTGTTGCATAAAATTACATAAATTGAGAAAAATGTCGAGTAGTATGAAGGAACACTTTCCGCATAGAATTGCAATTTTTTTGTTGCACATTTCAAATTATTTTTCGATTTTTAAAAATAAAATCAATTTCTACTAGATTTTTCTAAAATCTTAAAAGGTAAAAGATGAAATCTTAAATTCTTTTTTTTAATGCTAAACTTCGAGATGTACATGTAAATTAATGAATGTACGTTCCGATTATACATATTTTAACCAAATTCTATCTTGGTTTTTTTTCAGAGGCCGATTGCTCCTACCTAAAACCCTGTTATCCGGGTTTCTGCACCAGCAATGCGTGCATGTGTACCAACAAATTCTTGCCTGACAATAGTGAAACATCAAACTGCCTGACTTGTATGGATCTCTTTTATTTCACATGTTTTCTTAAGCTTGAAAGCATTATTTCACAAAAAATTTTAATATATATGCAAAATGTTCCAACGGACAAAGCTTCAAAATTATGCTTCTTGAGCACATCGAATTCATCTGCAAAATTCTTTCTTTTAGTTCCAACTGACGAAGCTTATTATCCATCTATTGAACAAAGTACTTTGGACCTTGGATACTATCATCAAGTGAAAGCAATGTTAATCTACAACATCACAATTGACTCGGCAATGAGCACCGGTGACGTGGAAACGTTCTGGACAAACCGCAGGGACGCCAACAGGATGAACTTTACTTTTCAATCCATTTTTAGCCCAAGTACTCTTAGTTTTCCAGGTAGACCAAATTACATTGTCCGGCATGCTTTTGGAATCACCAAGGCAGATGTCAATGTCGTGGTGACCAATTTAAACCATAAAGGTTAGTATACAATTGGGACCAAAATGGTTTGATTTTATTAGATTGAATGTTTTAAACTTAACATGTTATCGAGTTTATACTTTTTTATTTTCATTATGACACAGGAAAATACAATTTATACACGTATATTAACATTTTCAAGTGTATTTGTCTATAAAATACTACAACCAATTTTTAGCTCACCTGGCTGAAAGCTCAAGTGAGCTTTTCTGATCAAAATTTGTCCGTTGTCTGTTGGCGTTGGCGTTGGCGTTGGCGTCGTTGTTGTCGTTGTAAACTTTTCACATTTTCATCTTCTTCTCCAGAACCACTGGG
Organism: Magallana ariakensis; assembly: GCA_020458035.1. Lineage (NCBI taxonomy): Eukaryota > Metazoa > Mollusca > Bivalvia > Ostreida > Ostreidae > Magallana > Magallana ariakensis. The sequence goes on from CM035820.1 coordinate 16,533,934, forward strand.
CAGATTTCAACCAAACTTGGCACAAAGCATCACTGGGTAAAGGGAATTCAAGTTTGTTCAAATGAAGGGCCACACCCTCTTTAAAGATGGGGGGATGAATTTTTACAAAGGAATATATAGAGAAAATCTTTAAAAATCATCTTCTCAAAAACTATTAAGCCGGAAAAGCTCAAATTTAAGTTGAAGCATGCTCAGATAGTGTAGATTCAAGTTGGTTTAAATCATGGTCCCCGGGGGTAGGGTGGGGCCACAATGGGGGGAGGAATTTTTAAATAATATATATAGAAAAAAATCTTTAAAAATCTTCTTCTCAAAAACTATTAGGCCAGAAATGCTCCAATTTGAGCGGAAGCATCCTCAGATAGTGTAGATTCAAGTTTATTTAAATCATGGTCCCCAGGGGTAGGGTGGGGCCACCATGGGGGATGAATTTTTACATAGGAATATAAAGAGAAAATCTTTAAAAATCTTCTTCTCAAAAACTATTTGACCAGAAAAGCTTAAATTGGAGTGGAAGCATCCTTAGATAGTGTATATTCAAGTTTGTTTAAATCATGGTCCCCGGGGGTAGGGTGGGGCCACCATGGGGGGATAAAATCTTTAAAAATCTTCTTCTCAAAAACTATTAGGCCGGGAAAGCTCAAATTTAAGTGGAAGCATCCTCAGATAGTGTAGATTCAAGCTGGTTTAAATCATGGTCCCCGGGGGTAGGGTGGGGCCACAATGGGGGGATGAATTTTTACATCATATATATAGAAAAAAATCTTTAAAAATCTTCTTCTCAAAAAACTATAAGGCCAGAAATGCTCCAATTTGAGCGGAAGCATCCTCAGATAGTGTAGATTAAAGTTTTTTTAAATCAGGGTCCCCGGGGGTAGGGTGGGGCCACCATGGGGGATGAATTTTTACAAAGGAATATAAAGAGAAAATCTTTAAAAATCTTCTTCTCAAAAACTATTAGACCAGAAAAGCTTAAATTGAAGTGGAAGCATCCTCAGATAGTGTAGATTCAAGTTTATTTAAATCATGGTCCCCGGGGGTAGGGTGGGGCCACCATGGGGGATGAATTTTTACATAGGAATATATAGAGAAAATCTTTTAAAATCTTCTCAAAAACTATTGGACCAGAAAAGCTTTAATTGGAGTGGAAGCATCCTTAGATAGTGTAGATTCAAGTTTGTTCAAATCATGGTTCCCGGGATTGAGGGTGGGGCCACCATGGGGGGATGAATTTTTACATAAGAATATATAGAGAAAATCTTTAATAATCTTGTCCTTAAAACTATTAGGCCAAAAAAGATAAAACTTTTGTGGAGGCATCCTCAGATAGTGTAGATTCAAGTTTGTTTACATCATGGTCCCCGGGGGTAGGGTGGGGCCACAATGGGGGGATGAATTTTTACATAGAAATATATAGAGAAAATCTTTAAAAATATTCTGGGGAAGTTTTCAGTCCAAAAAGTAGTAACTTGTGTGAAAGCACGGGTTGTTCAGATTAAAATTTGATCAAACCATGATTCCCTAAAGAAAAGTGGGGCCACAAAGTGTGGGGGGGGGGGGGGTTATATAGAAATAGAGAAAAATCTTCTTACAAGTACAACAACAAAAGGGGCTATGTATTTACCATAAAAATATGTGGTAAAAATCAGCAGATGTTTTAAATTTTTTTAGCAAGATCTACTGTACTTAGTTTTCAAGATATTTTGATTTTGATACTGTAATGCTTATTTGATGAGAGTTAAGGCTATTGTTGCTCAGGTGAGCGATGTGGCCCCTGGGCCTCTTGTTTAGTGTATAGTCCAATACATTTCATCAATTACTATTTTATTATTTAATCGTACAATTAAATTTGATTACCCCGACACTATTTGATCACCTCAGAATAATCAAAGTATGGTTCCTTATTTCTATATATTAATTGAATATTTTGGCCAACTAAACTGCGTGTTATAAACAAAAATGTTAACATTTTATATTGGTAATATTTTCCAGAAAAATACAATAAAGTGTTAGGTTGTAATGGCGTCAGCAGGGATAATCCCGTAAATGAACAACTCTATCGCTGTGACACGAACATCGCATATTTCAACATCCGGTTTGATTCCGGTGATACGTGAGTACCGAGAAGCGTAGTTAACACTGCAAACTGTAAACAAGTAACAACATGGTCAATGATCATTAGTGTACTCCACAAACATGTAGCAACATGGTCAATGGTCATTAGTGTACACTAACACATGTAGCAACATATCTAGAGATCATTCGTGTACAGCTACATGTATGCATATGTAGCTATAGGGTTAAATGTTAATCGTTAGCAATTGTAAACATTTAGCTTCAGAGTTATAGGTTAAAATTTACTACATGTAACAACAGGGTTAAAGGTTAATTTAAATTTACAAATGAAAACATGAAGCAACAGGTTTAAAGGTTAAAGTGTGCAACTGTTAGCATATAGCAATAAGTTTAAACATTATAAATTTACATTTGTAAACATAAAGACTAAAGTGTACAACTGTAAACTAGTAGCAACAGGAATAAAAGGTTATCAGTGTAAAAATATGTAGCATCAGAATCAAAGGATTTCAGCGTACAACTGTAACACTAGTATCAGGGTTAAAGTTCATTAATTACAACTGTTAACATGTAGCAGGAGTGTTAAAGGTCATGAGTGTATCTATTTTATACATTTTTGATATTTAGGTAATAACACAACGGGACTATTCAAGTCTATATTAAAGCTGAACATCGCTCGTAAAAAGGCACTGTCCGCCATATTTATCTTTCATCACTGCTGTCCCTACAACCCTTATACACTCAACAAAACTTCTTAGTGTTCACCCTAATAAATAGAATAATTTTGAAATTACGAATAAATATGATGTGAAAATTATAACATTTTGTAACTGATATGTCTTCTTATCAATAACAGAGATAAAATAAAACAACACCGATTAAAATCATTTACCAGTGACGAAACGTCAAAACATTAAATTGGTATTTATCTGCGCATGCTTAATATAATTGTTAATTTTTTGTGATTGATATTAGTCTTTGGTGATAGTTTAAAAAGAAAACCACTTAACATGGTCAAAATTATCACTGAGAACACAGCCAGAGCCGTTGAAATATTGGTGTCTGCATTGTTTCTACAACAGATTGTACTCACTTAAAATTTGCTGTTTATTTTGTCCTCGATATTGTTTTAAATATCACGCAATCCGAAGGAAACGTTGTTTTGATAAAAAACATTCTATTTCTTAAGCGTATTATCATTTTCATCGGCAACTTAAAACAATCTAAAAGTTCTGAACGAAATTCAACCAAACCGGAAGTGTTAGTTATATCAAACTAGGGTCAAGGTATCGGATCGCAACTAGAGGTCAAGGTCAATGCATCGTTCTTAACAATTTGAAAGTAAAGTGGAAATCAGTCACCCTGACAGCAAGACAAATAAATGTGCTTATTTCATATAGGAAATACATTATACTGGGTGAACACTTAGAAGTTTTGTTGAGTGTATATAAGGGGCAGACCTCTGAAGAGTTTAAAGAACTTCGCTGTAGAGGTCTCACATGTGTGGACGTACATCTTGTCTCGCCGTGTTACTCGGTCGCGATGAAATTATCAAATTTTACGCACTTTTTTCAAGCCAGGAGAATACTAACTTCAAATAAATTGGTCGATGCATTATTTACAAACAGAATAAGCACATAGAATAAAAAATAAATGCATAAAATTTCAAAGACCACGAAAGGAATACTACATGTACATGTCGGCCACGAGTTTCAGGTGTGCAATCGGATGTAACGAAATCGAAGGGTTTATATACCAGGTACCTGTGTGATGGTGCCTATATACGAGCGGTGTTCATCTTTAAACTAGTGAAAAAAAACCCACTAAAAATTGGGGAAAAATTGAAACTGAACATTTGAAATTGAAAGATTATACTTTCGACATCTCAATTGAATTTCATATAACACATTTGCTTGTGAATTTGTAGATATTCGGTAACATTCAGAGCAGAAAACGGAGGATTTCGAATTCTTGATAATAGTGGGGGGAAACAGTATTACACAGGTAGATCAACAACAAGAAGAATTGACCTAAAGTTTGATACAGAGACACCCTACCACTGCAGTGAGAGGAGCGAATGCACATACCCTGTTTCAGATATGATGTCTGTCCAGAATGACGTTACCAAGGTAAAATCTTCGTCTCGACTTTTTAAAAATAGAAGAATATAATGTTGAGGAAATGATGGTATGTTTAATGCACTATGCTGGGACGGATATAACATTCGGGCATGTGGATTTTGTTTTTTAATTTAGCACATGATCAAAGTGATCTTCTCCAGAAAGAGGCTACGAAACATCAATTTCAACGTTAAATTTCAAACTTTATTATGAATTCAATCTTCATCCGCAAAAGCAAAAGAAATATTTTACTTATAACTATCATTTAACATGATATCATTCTAGGACCTTTACTTAACTGACGTATTGTGTGTTTTTCTAATACCCAGGAACCCATACAAATATCATGGAAGGGTTGGAAGGATCAGTTATCCAAAGTGGCACGTTACGCCCTGGAAGTTTTTAAATTGGTGAAGGGAGGAGATGGCACATTAAAGGAACCGTACACTGACTTAGTTCCAAATCCCGTCCCCATTACTATAAGGGAGTTCAATGAAACTACGGAGGGAAGGACGCATTCCTTTACATATCGACCAAATGAACCCGGAATCTACTCCTGGATATTGGAGATAAACGACAAAGCAAATAATTCGGCCTACGTCAGACGTTTCGCCATTTATGACCCAATTTCCATCGTGACGTCAGATAAATCCCATTCGTTTTACGCAACATCCGGTAATTCAATAGCGAACTATGAATGGCAAAACATTAACCCAAATACTTTTACCTTTACCTGGAAAAATCACTTTTTGAACGAATTGCACGAAAATGGCAACTTCTTATCCCGCATCAGGCTGTTTCCAGCTTCCCTTGATGACGGCGGAGATCGAAGAGGCTACAAACGAATCCCTGATAAATACGATGACACTGAAGGAACAAGATCAAGAGATGCCATACCTAATGAACGAGGAATCATCAAATATGATGTCGCTTACAATATTGGTAAGGACCAATCATCGCCACCGACCTATCAGTATCCAAATTATAATAACACTTCAATTGAAATTTCGGAGAACCAAAATCTGCAAGATGGAAATTCTTTCTCGGTTTGGGTTAAAGCTTACGATATTCTTGGCAACACAAAAGAGGAAAGATTTGTTCTACATTACGATTCAAGCAAACCAGCGGTGACATCAGAAGAATTACGGAAAAATGTCGGAGAGGACAAAATGAATTTTACCAGCAGGTAATTTATATAATTTAGTGATTTATGTGATGAAACAATCAATCAATATGTACGACTATAAATATTTTTTCTATAACTATGTAAAGCAAGATATCCCCAGTAGAAAAAGCAGTGACATATAACTTGAAGATGCACTTTGTATGTACAGTCAGGCTCGTTATTTCAAAATCGAATGAACAAAACAAAAGCAAAATTGAGAAAACTCAAGATACATATTGGTATGTTCGTTACACTAAGCTTCAGTGGTAGAGACTTCCAACCCACTTCGATATATCCATGGTATTTGAAATATTAATGTTCGGAATACAGAGTTTGACCATGTGAAGGTGTTAGGGTATTTGTTAACACATTCACAACGTTTTAAGTCTCATCAAGACTAATTCGTCGAAAAGGCACAGCAATAAATGCGTAACCAGGTGATTGCAGTAACCTTAAAAAATTGATATGCTGATATGATAAATTTTGCATATGTCATCCTTTCCTTTTCTTATAAAGGGGCATAAGCATTGTGTTGAATAAAAAAAAACTTACTTTAAAGAAAGCTTGCTGTTTTAATTGTAATTTTTTGTTGTTTTTTTTCCTTTAGTGTTCATATTTTGGGAGCTTCTGATCCCCACAGTGGCGTAAAGAGAATCAAGTATAGGTTTAGGGCTCAGAGTACAAATGAAGTGGTCGGCAACAGAGAATATGAATACCTCAATCCTACAAGGGTAAGTGAAATTTAGCTATTGCTATACATGTATGTACAAAATAGCTACAATATAAATATACTTTTGTTTAATAGCAAGGGATTTTGAAAATAAACTGAAAAGCAAGTTATTTTAAGTCATATTAGAATAAAGACATTTTTGAAATGGATACTGAGAAAAGTAATTTTTTGCACCTGCATTTGTGTGTCCATTTATATTAATATTATAATAATCTTTTTAGAGATATTTTCGCCCCTAACGCAAAAATATTACGGGGCAAAAAAAACCCTGTATACAGTATTAATTGTGTATAGATATTCATATTGTGCAGTGTAATTGTAAATTATGTTCTTGTACACAAAAAAAACCTGGAACTATACATGTACTTTACAAAAGCTTTGGCTCGATGATGAATTGAAAATCATTGTAAATTCATAAAAACAATATATTTCTACAGAATCAAGTGTGAATCAAATATAAACGATAGGCAACGTTTACAATAATACGACCCAGCAGTAAAAGTGTAGGCCAAAGTATGACGTCATACTTTAATCATAGAATTACATCAATGGAAACATTACTAGGCCTTTTCCTTCGAGTTGAAAATAAAACTTGACGGGAAAAGGGCCAGCAATGTTCCAACTGATCAACTACATGTAAGAGAATGTATTTATAAATAAGAAAAGGTTTGTTTTAGGATCAGAGTTACTGTAACATAAACCCATGCAACTCAAACCTGCCGACGGGGGAATCGTTTGGAAAAACCATTGACCTTCCATTCTCAAACTGTTACGCAATAAATGTAAGTGACGTCTCAACGGAAACTGTTACCATGGAAATGGATGTATATAACTCAGCTGGACTTTATGTCTCAAGAAGTTTGCAGGTACTTAATGTAATATTTATTATTCTTACCTTTTACTGCAAAGGTAAAACGGAGAATCATAATGTCTCTCTAGTACATGTATAATGTGAAAAGGTGCTCTTTTTTAAATATATTAGTTCTAGTTTTACGACCAACACATATAAAACAAGTAGTTTTCAATATGTATGTAAATCTGAGATTTACATGTATATTCATGTACCTCGCCATTTTTTTAAAAATGTGTGTTATTAAAGTTTCCACGACTATGAGTTGCACTGTTTACATAGAGTTGAAAAATTAGTGGATTTATGAATTCTTATAAAATATCGACGAAGAGTTACTTTATTGATTTGCATAAGTAATGAAGTTTATGGGTTTTTTAATCACATCATAATATAAGTCTGAGTCAAACAAATTTAATAATAGTTACCTAGTGTTACTTTTTTTCTAGATTACAAATCTCACTTCCTTAAGAGGAGTCAATGATTGTAAGTAAAGAGAGAGAGAGAGAGAGAGAGAGAGAGAGAGAGAGAGAGAGAGAGATTGTAAAAGAATATCTATACCAAAAGTCAACAGCTTCATTTTAAACCATATTTTTACCTAATGTTAATGAAGCCAATGTTTTTTGTTCGTAAAAAGTCATCATTTTGTAGACTTCGGTCCAATGGAAATAAGAATTGCTGAAAGAATAGGACAAACACTGAAAATAATGTGGAATCAAGCTCCAAGTTGCTACAACATCCAAGGATTTGAGTTAATATATTCAAAAGGTTGGCCATTGACAATGAAAAGAGAAAATCCTTTCTTTTTTGCTAATGTGATCAATTTCTGTTGTAGTTTATTTTGACGAAAGACTTTTTTTAAACACCATGTATTTTATTTATTTCATTATTACATTTGTCAGCTGACGGTGAAGTTTTAAAATCGAAAATGTTCCATGAGGTACAGAACTGGGTCGTATTAAATGGCGTTGAAGAGAACACAGAATATCACCTCCGGTTATATACTCTGTATGGAAATGATCCGGAAAATCCAATTCGAAGTGAAGCTTCCAACTTCACCTTTTTAATTCCAAAACAACGTAGGCTTGGTATTTTAAAAAATTAGAATTAAAGAATTTATTATTATTTTATTATTATTTATCTAGAAAATTAGAATTCTCTCAACAATATAATTTCTATAGATTAAGAAATCAATCCCAACAATTTTGTGTTTACAATTTATGTATATATGGTGACTTATTCACTTTTACATACTAGGTTAAAGAATGAATATTGTTTAATATCTGATATTGCATTTAAGTAGTGAGACATAAACATTAGGTTTGTCAAATAATGCATTTCCTTCAACTCATAAAAATAAATTGCACTTCCTGTACGATTAGAATTATACCTGACAAATAGATAACATATTTTTTCAAATGTTTTAAAAAGCATCTTTTAAAAACTAGTGTTTCTTGCACAATAAGCAAACAAAAAGTTTCTTTTTATTTAAAATGATAAATTTTACATGATCTGAAATTCGTAAACATAATTTATCTCTTTTAGCACCACCAGTAAACCAGGTTGGTCAAATTACAGGAGGAGTTCCTGGTATGTTTAGCTTTATCAATTACCATATTTGTGTGTGTTTGTGTGTACATCCTAATAACTAAGTATTTTTCTTTGAACCTCACCTGAAATGATGATTAAAATGAGCTCCTTGTCTGGAATTGTCGTCATCGTCAAAGTCTTAGAATAAGTTATTTTAATGAAAGTCATTATATCAAGGCAAATGGTAAAAGGTAGGTTACATTTTTGCATGGATTCTTATGTGAAAGAAACGTTTTAAAAAAATGAAAATAACTTGTGAACATTATAACATATATTTACACTATAATGCTTTATGTTTCAAAGGGTGACCATAATATGGTATTACGTTTTGTAAAAAAAATTTAGAATATTGAGATATAAATTTGAATAATTTTCTGTATTTATGTAGAGGCGTTTGTCTTAAGAAGATTTGTAGGTCACCTATCGTCCGTTAACAATTTTATATTCACGGGATGCAGCTCTGCCATTCAGTCAACTGAATGTTAACTGAAAGGTCTGGAAAGGTGACTGAATGGCATAACTATGTCATTCAGTCACTTTTCAGTTACCTTTCAGTCACCTTTCAATTGACTGAATGGCAGAGCTTCATCCTGTGATTTGTAACGTCGTCTTGAAAACTACATGGCTACGTGTTACCATTTTTTGTTTAAAGCATCTATATAAGAGTTATCTTAATTATAAAATTAATGACTTTTCCACCCCGGGGCTTAATGGCGGGGTCAAATATTAAAGCAGGCCAGGTTTTCAAAAATCTTCTTCTCGACTCCCACACATGTGAGAAAAAACTAAATGCATGGATATGATGGTCATAGAGCCCTCTACCAAAATTGTGAAATTCATAACCCCAGGTTCATTAATATTTTTAACTTAAAAACTTCAAGTTAAATTGTCAATCGACTATTTTGAATTGAATATGTGGTTAGTTTCGGTTTTTAGGTGGGTTTTTTTTTTTGGAAATCTAATTTAATTTCCTGTGCAATGTATGCTTGTATTCATTTTAAATGAAACTATGAATATCATAAAAGATTGAGAATTACATGCCTGCAGGTCTTTTTTTACTAAACGTTTATAATTTTTGGTTACTGAAGCTAGTGTATAGATAATCTGTCTCCCTCATCCCCCTCCCCTTTATGAATAATGTTTTTGAAAAATCAAATTATAAATGGGGGGGGGGGGGCATAAGTCAGAAAAGTTTTGAATGAGGGTGTAGACTCCAATGCAAATTGAATCATAAAATGCAAAAATGAAACCCTCTGACAGGTCAATCAAAGGGCTATGATACATGTACTTAGATGACCGTCAAGGCCTGTAGGTCTCTTATCATTTTTTTTATTAGTTTTTCTTTTTTCATTTTAAAATTTAAACAAGCTATGATCTCATAAATATAACTTTGTACAAAAGACCATCCAAGTTGACATACTTTTTAAAAAAGATTTATTAAGTATATATTAGTCATGGTCATCCAACCCTTTAAACAAAAAAAAGATAAGAAAATTAGAGGATGTAATTTGTTACAATAATTGAGAAACAACTTAACTAAGAAATATTGTTTATATATGTACTTTACTCTTTGGATAAAAAAAGACACATAAAATGTATTGAATCAGATTTCCTTACGCTCTACGATTTTCATTTTTTTGGGGGGGGGGGATAAAAATTTTCAACAAATATATTTTCAAAAAGATATAGAACAATTTTTTTCCATAAAATGATAGTAAAATTGTAATTTTTTGAAATTGAACAAAAATAGCTTAGTAGACAATCACTAAAATTAATATTTTAAGGTTGTTTTAAATAACATAATGTTCATGTTTTCATGGAAAATTATTGTATTTATACGACTTGTCGTAATAATATTTTTTTAAAGAATAACTAATTTTGTAAAAATCTACATGTAGTGTTGTACATTTTTGCTCAGCTACGAAGGTCAATCAAAAATACGAAGACTTTTGCCATAGCTATGTTATTTAACGTCATATTTTTACTTAATTTAGTAGACACAATTTAGCAACTGTGTCAAACAATTTGAAATTAAAAAAAGTTCATATATTCCTTTATTTCTAAGAATTATTTTGAATCTAATACTGTAAAAAGGAAGTCACTGCGCAAGGTCAAACTTTGATTTCTGTAAACAATAAACCATATTATGTTGAAAGTAATATCTCTATAAATTCGGCTTAAAACCAACTAATATTGAAACCTAAAATTAAAAATTGTTATGATATTCTATGTACGAAATAATGACGGGATATATAGATTTGTTGAACAAATATCAGTTACTAAAGACATATAGTCCTCTTTAAAATTGACTAAAAACATTGACGCCGCCGGACGTCACGGCGCAACGAAAAGCATAAACAGTATGGATCTAACTCGTGAAAAAGCCGGTAAAAACTGTGAAAATGCTCAATGGTCGAAAAATAAGTCAAAAATTATTTGCACATTTGTGTTTAATTCTACCACATTTTTGGGGGGTTGTGGTAAATGTATTTTGAACATCAAACAGTACAAAAGAGAATAGAATATCTGTAATTAATTCCTCAAAATATAAACAACGTCATCTGACATTCAGGGATTGTGCTACTATAAACGAAGAGACATGCGGTAAAAAATAAGAAAACTTCGAGGAAATAACTTATGATTCTCGAACAATTGTGAAAAAATTAGATGTCAAGTTATATATTGCCGATTTAAATTGTATGGTGAAAAGCACAAAAGACTCGGGGTGATATAAAGATTGGATATTTCTATTAACTGTGCTTGCGTCTTCTTGACGTCATGTTTTCAACGTTACCCTACGCCGTGGTGACAAAACATGTTGGTTTTAAAATCGGATAACAAACATACTTTTTCATCAAATGGAATGAAACTTCGTATATCAATAAAATAAGTATTTTTGCATAAATTAATCTTTTAGTTATGACTTAAATGAAAAATATATGATAGACAGCCACATTGTCTTCGTATTTTTTTATTGACCCTCGTTGATGTGAAATGTTGCTGATATTGTATCACAGTGTTTTAATATTTGCAGGTGCCCTTTTAATCATCATCATAGTCACAGTGCACAGTTTTGTTTAGCGTTGTTCATCGAAACAAGGAAACAAATTGAACAACTAGCTCTGCGTATAGTCGAAAACAGTATCAGTGTGATTTTTATTAAATTAATTGACCAATTGAGTAAAACAAGCTTCTGAAACAATTCAATACGTTACGGTTATAAATTGGCAGAAGAAAAGAATTGTAAGTATTATTTTTGCAATATGACTTTTATGTGAACATTTTGATAATCAATGTCCAGGGTTACCTTTCAAGATTGAAATGAATCTTACGTATAGAATACAACTAATACGGCCAAATTGATCATACGTAGAGGTAGATGTATATCCCAAAAAAAAATTTCATTATAAGTGTTGTTTTTTTCTTACAATACGCGTAGCGCAAAACTTTCAGAAATTTACTGCTTTGATGAAGCATAGCGAATTTACTGTCTAGAAATAAGTTTTCTCAACGAAACTACCATTCTATGACAGAACTCTAAAGACTTTCAAATGATTTTTCATTCCTGTAAACAAATATTTTCAACGTATTTGAAAGTAAACTGAATCACCAATCACCATCGAAACTAAATTTCAGAAAAATCAAAAGAACGGGAAAGGAGTTAACAGTTAATAGAATCCATGATAAAGATGTGTGCCAGTTAGTTATCTCCAGAGAACTACAGGTTGCATTAAATACAATATCGAATTTTACAATATATAGTTGTATGTGTTTAAAATTCATGTCCGGGCCTAATCACTTCTACCCCTCCTTTCAGGAATAAAGCATACATTTAATATCAATATATGATGCCTTGAATCATTACAATATCTTTCAATTTAATTCATTTATTCTCTCCAAACAATACACTTAATGTTCAGACTGATAGATAGAATAATTAGAAAATTGCAAATTAAATAATGTAAAATCTTCAACATTTTGTAAATGATATGGCTTGTCATAAGTTGCACTGATAAAGTAAGGCAAAATACCGATTTAAATCAATTACTCCTGAAAAACGTCACAACATAAAATTGGTGTAGTTTTCTGCGCATGCTTTCTATGATTGTCAATTTTTGCAATAGATTTATAAGAGAAAACATTTAAAATCACTTTTTGAACAATTACAAAATATACCTGATAAATCCGATGACACCAAGAGAACAAGATCCAGGGACGTCATACATAATGAACGGGGAATATTGGTAGGGATTAATCACCATCACAGACTTATCAGTATCAAAATCACAAAAACAATTAAAATTTGTCCGGGCTGAATATTTCAGGATGGAAATTCCTTCAATGTTTGGGTTAAAGAGAAAAAAAGAGGAAACATTTGGGGGGGGGGGGAGGTGGCGGGACCTAATTTGGCGGATTGGACCCAACAAGGTATGCTATTAATTTTGGCGGAAATAAGTTTGGTGAATCCTATTATCTTCATTTAAACTCTGCTGTCTGTTTACTTTTTACTGTAAAGAAGTTAATGAACTTTCACGAAAATTCGAAGACATGCACTGTTACAAGGTGATAAAATTTGATGTCTGATCCTGGCTTCATACACGTCAATTTTTTCAAAAGAAATAATTATTAGAAATAATACTTTATATATGCATGAAAACGTATACCTTATTAACAATCAATTCTAATTTCATGTTAGTGAAGTAACCATTAATCTGACAATTATCTCCACCTGAGTCGATAATAGGTCACATGCCTCCTAAAACAACACAAGCTAACACCCCTGCCACTGAGGTTAATAATACATCTAAATAGGGAAAAGTAAAATGGTTGTTTAAAAAATTAACTTCTAGTTTATAGTAATGTTTAGTTTCTATTTATTTACATTAGTTTTGAATTGAGTATAAGTAAATGTACATTTGTATCTGTAACGCCGTATGAATGTACATGTAATGATTGTCCTTTTTCATTATGCCCATTACAAAATTATGAAAAAATAAGTTCCAAATACTATTATGTTTGTCAACAAAATCTACATAGAAGTACTTAAATTTGGTGATTTTAATTTTAATGAATTTTCAAAAATCGCCAAAATACGCCGAAATTATATCCCCGCAAAAAAACCCAGCTACACGGTATTATTCAAGAAAGCTAGCGGTGTAATCATAAGAATTACAAAAATGTAGGAGAGGACATAGTGAATATTAGCAGCAGGTAAAAGTGTGATTTAAGTAAAACAAAAACCCTATCATTTTCTATGATAATGTACGAGAACATGTTATTTTTGTTTTCTATGTAATTATGTGAAAGAGAAATATCAACAGAAGGTAGAGCAATGACATTCAAAGGGAAGTGCGATGTATTTTAAGCAAATAATGTTTTCTCAAATTCGATTATATCCTGGAAAAAACTTGGAGATTCAAGAAAATTTGAGATTGACTTCCTACTTATTTCGATATATCCATGGTATTGGACATACTGATGCTCGTGATACCAAGATTGACTGAATAAAGATGAAAAGGGAAGGCCTATTGTATTTATAAGGTTATTTTTCTCTATGTTGTTTTCACACTTTTACACAGTTGCTAGCGGTTTCGTTCGGTTTTGAATTCGCACAGAGAGAAAAATAAAAGAAAAATAATTGAATTGGAATTCATCTAGTCTTAAGTTCACTCACTGACAACGGGGCAAAAGAGGAACAAACAAAACGGGGACGAACATGTCCCTGTATACAGTTTTTGTATACATATTCACAACGAAATGACTCACACCAAGACTAAATCTTCAATATGAACACATCAAAAATGCGTAAACAAATGTTTCACAGTAATTTTTGAAAAATTTATATGCCGTGTATAATTAGCATGTGTACTCTTTTCCTGTTCTTTTTAAAGGATTACGACTATTTTCTCTTTAATACATATAAAGTAATCTGCCAAAAACTAGCACACGTTTGGAAAAATCTAGTACTGTTAAATTCCTTATGCAATTACTATTGATATCGCCACTTTAGTTGCCGATGATATTCTTTTTAACACCATCCCAGCCCCGTAAAGCGAAGTGGTGCAGTTTGTTTACATGTAAAAATGGCAACTCTCGGTCTGAACGTGAATTTAACAGTTTATTTTCCGAGGTCATGTTCCGGAGAAAGTCCGAGGCAAGTAAAGAGACGATATCAGTAGTAAAGTGCAAGAAGAATTTATATGTACTTATTAATCCCACAGAATGTGCGCATAAATAAGGTTGATTTATCCAAAACTAGCGCACGTTTTTGTGCTCAATTAATACATGTACCTTTTTTTCAATGGGTGGCTCTGTTGCTCCCAGGTCGTCCATCCATTTTTTCCAGACCGGCAGCTATAAACCTGCAGCTAATTTTAAAATATCCCGATTACAATTAACATACAGACATTTATTCAGTTTGCGAAGAACTTGACTTTGAATAAAAACTTCATTTTTCAATAAAAATGCGCTGAATCAAGATCCTTAGAAATGTTAGTTGAAAGTGTGCAGCAAAAAACGCCTAAACAATTGCTAGAAACAGACAAGGAAAGAAAATGATTTTAACTAGGCACTTTGTATCGATGAATAATACACTCTATACGAAAAAGTTAGCGCTAACTAAATGTATCGTTTTGATAGGAAAACTCGCTTTAAATCAAAATAATATAGATGTTTTTAAAAGAAATTTGTTATTGTATCATTCAAAGTTAAAAAAAGATTGATTAAGATTAAAACGTTGTCTTTAGATTAACCACAGTATTTAGAAGAAATAACTACAGTATAACTAGTAAAAGAGATAATTGGACGAAAATCTCAGAATTATTTGCTTGAAAACAAATCAAAATAGATTTCTATACTTTGGATATAAGATGAAAGCAAATAATTACATACGAAGTAATAAAATATTTACACGAAGTAATATTCATTTTGTTGGAAATATTTATTTGAAGTATTGTTTTTGTTATACTTACCTGACAACCTTCTTTTTTCTTATCAACCTGTCACGTGGCACACCAGGGGTTAAAATAAAAGCTCTACATATCTGCGGCCAGGTGCAATCAAGCAACTCATTTCCCATTGGATGATGTACTGACGTGATTATTTGAAAATTTACAATCTGTATTGATTTGATTAAAATTAAGCCCCGCCCTCACCTGAGAACTATTAATCAGTAAATTGTTCGGCCTTTAAAACTACTGACCACGGTAAGAAAAAAATAAAGGCTGACGTTCACTGTAAATTGTCGTTTTGTATCTTCATAACTATAACGATTTTCGTGTGAAAGAGTTCATATTAAAGTAAACCGACAAATCGTGACTGAAACAATTTGATATGGTAATATTTATAAGCAAACAAACTGTGACTACAGTTAAGAAAAGGTTATATTCTTAAAGAAATGGCGGGTATTTCATAACGGTGGACATAATGTGACGATATTTTGATCCGAAGTATTGTCGGAAATTTTGTAGCGGCGGACATAATGTGAAGAATTAAAAAAAAAACCGGCCGATATTTCGAAGCAACGGACATAATATAACGGAAAAGGCGAACCTTTTGTGGAGACGGACATAACATGACAATTTTCTTTTTAAAAAGGCGGACATTTCGTGACGACGGACATAATGTGACGGTGGACAAATCGTGACTCAACAGCATCGTCAAATTGTTCCTTTTTCGACAAATTGCGAAGCACACTGGTAGGGTTTTGTTTATTTCTCATTTATTTACGACAGATATTGATACAATTGCCAATATTCGTGACTGTTATAGCAGATTAACAGCGTCATTTTTTCAGTACAATGTTTATCCATAAATGTATTCATCATTTACATTGACGTGAGAGCATGAGCACTATTAATTTTTTTCAGTTAATTACTTGAATAACAAACATTAACCAGCGTTTTATTCAGACACTGTGTACATTGTATATATCATTATTATATAAACCAAACCGGAATAGAAAGTGTGACATCAAAATGATCCATTTGTTTGAGTGTTCAATGCAGAAGGGTTCTAGATCATGTAAGTCTCCAGTAAATGCGTTTTCTGCAACTTTAAACCTGCATCGATGCTTAATTATGTGCTTTCTTTATTTTCAAAGCAGCATGACCAAATTCAATTATAATGTAATAATTTAAACCATTTTGTTCGCATAAATTAATTTCATTAATTTTTTTTATTTTTTCCCCATTTCAGCACTGATGGTGATTTCTTTTCTGGACAGTTGATCTTTTCTTTTCGTTACGGGTTATGTAATTTTTTTCTGCAATGACCGCTACCTTCAAAACCCGCATGAATCATAAAAAAACCATTTGATTGTCAATTGTTCATATCTCTTTTAACAAATTAATATTCAATAAATAATTACATGTAGATACATAATTAAATCAATCTTAAAATATACATTAGTACGTTAGATAAAGGAAACAGTCAAATCGTCTTCTATAGGAATTTGAGTTTGACATCAGCATGAGTATTTCGTGCATCCGTGATTATTCTAAGTTTGCTCAAAGCTTCAATTAATCGATAAAAGGGGCTTGTAGATTTCAGTCCTGTCAGTTTTTAAAAAGCTATGAATGTACATTCAATTTTTATAAGAAATAGAGTTGATCATACTTTAACGATGTGAATTATATTATATTATATTATATTATATTATATTATATTATATTATATTATATTATATTATATCATATATATTATATTGTCTTTCGTTTTGCATGCATACGAATGTTGCATGTGTCGTTATAAGTCCCCTACCGGTTTCACCGCAGGGGACTATAGCTTTTCTCTGCGTCCGTCCGTCCGTCCGTCTGTCCGTCCGTCCCTCCGTCTGTCTGTCCCACTTCAGTTTTCCACACTTTTTTCCTTTTTGCATTTGAGGAATAATATGAAACTTGCTGAACAGCTTCAAAATGTCAAACTACAGATCAAGTTCCCACTTTTGTAGCGTCTGGTTGACATATTTTCGAGGAAATTAATTGTATATATTTCAATTTTTTAATGTTCGGGTTCGTTATCGGATTCGGTGTGTATTGAATAAACGAGACCAGTATGAAGTCAGTAATAATATCGTGCGTAACTTTCCTTTTATCATTTCTAACAAAAATCTGTAAAATGTCAACTCCCGTCAGTACTTAAGTACTTTATTTTTTACCATTATCAACTGTATAGTTTTAATTTCCTCTGTTCTTTTATCTCTGATTAAAGCATGACATCTCGTTTACAATAGTTCTGAAATAGCTTTCATAGAATAATAAAACCGGTAGGTGACGTGTATTACTCATGCAATACTCTCAGAATGCTTGTTAATTTTGAAAAGAAATTGTGATGATAAAATTCAACAAAGACTTTCCCGTATATTATGATACAAGAAAGGTTAGTAGAATATCCCACAAGCAAAGTATTTGAATTTTAGAATGAGATCGCACGATCATTTTCCCCAAAACAGATGTTTTAAAAAACACCATTTTAATACGCTTTCCTGTTTTCTACTTCCTGTTAAGAACGTTGGTTCAGGGGGTTAATATTTATCCCGCAATCCTCTCTCAAGGGTTGGTATCTATTCAGATGTCCATACGACAGACGGAAAAACTATGCAATCGATTTTGGGTTTGGTATCAATTGTAGGACTTGTCGTCGCTTGCTCCGGGTAAGGCCATTAATTAACGTATGTTAACATTAATAGAAAATGCCTATTTGTATTAAAGTCAAATTCGTAGAACGGTACTGTGTCAGTTTTCTGTATGTTCAAGCATTCTACATGGAGCTATCAGTTAAAAAAAAACGCTTGTGTCCCAATTTATGACCTTGTTTTTAAACAATTGTTACCAACAATTTTACTTGTTTCCATTAAGAATAACGAATCGGCAAAAAATATATATATATGTAAAATTTTACTTTTAAAGATTAAACTTCTGCATTCATTGGTATTCGTTATATTTGGATATTTTGTAATAGATTTAAAAAATATTTTTTCTCCGTAGACTGCAATGTTAGCTTCTTTAGAGATAAATAACTGCTTCTAATTTTACATTTTAAATTAAAACTTATCTCATTGATCTTTTAAGAACCAATGGATTTAAGTACTCTTTTGATTTGTTAAAATATGCTCGTATTTTAAAATATTGAAGTACTTGTACATGTATGTGATAAATATGGTTAATTCTGTTTTCAATAGCATAGAATTAAAAGGTTATTTATGTAAATAGTTAGGTAATTGGTTTTAAACTCACGTTTGCATGATTTCCCAAGAATAAAACATGTAATTTGTTTATCTTAAAATTTTATCTGACGAGTTTTATATTTTATGTTTAAGCCATTGATTCTAAACATCTGGAAATATATCAGAAATAATGTGGTAATATGCTATCTTAAATTTTATGTTAAGAGGAAGAACACAATTTTAGGTTACATAGTACACTATTTTTAAAAGACATTATACATATCATTAAAATTAAATATGTAGAATTTTGTGAAAAAAGTAATTTGACTTTAAAGTTAATTCAACGCTCTTTATTATATTAATTTTCTGCAAGCAGACACCAATGCATGCCTTGGTTACTTCTCATATCTCAGCATGGAAGATTTATTTAAATGTTTATCTTTTAAAAAAAAAAAAACCTTATCTCAAGGATTTATATCAGCGGACGCGTTTACAATGGCATGCAAATCTGAACATCCATCTGAATATATTTCTAAGAATATATCTTTAGAAATATTTCAATGACATTTTACCTTTTATCTTATCACATTTATCACAAATCTCGGAATGTAAATTAAAGTTATGTGAGATGTATCGTTAGTTAAGAAATTATATATTAAATAGTTCTATTTTTTTCTAGAATATATAGCAATAGAAAAACGTCGATTGTTATATTGACTTCCAAGGCAACGTTTATTATTTGTAGAAGAAAATGTTGTTATATCCATCTACACGTGATTTAGAAGGTCAATATAACATTTGGGTTTTTAAGACATTAGGTCTTAGAGACTTTTAAGACATCTTTTTCTACAATGTATTTAAGGAGGTTGGCACCTAAAATACTAGTAATGTCAATCATCCATAACGTACTTGGATATAAGGATTGGGACCTAAAATGATCATTTGTTTTATTTGTGATCCATGTCACATGCTATTTTTTGAAAATATAGGGCCCAAAACAGAAATAATAACTTTCCTGAAAATTTTGCTAAAATTTGGCATGAAAATTGATAATTTGAAGAAATCAAACAAATATTTATAGTTTGAACTATTATTTAGTTATGATTTTTATACAGTATGAGTTTGAACACATGTAGTTCCTATAAAAGTAAAATCTAAGTCAAAGTTTAAAAATTCTTGCTCTACTGGTGGCTTCAAAGCCCAGTACATAAAGAACACGCAACAGATGTTACGAAATTTCGGAGTAATCAAATTATAACGCAAATAAAAAAAATTATAGTAATGTCATCTTTCCAAAACTTTGCATACAAATAGACATACATTTATTGTCTCATTTAAAAGTAAAACAAGTAGGGGTCACATCTCAAAAATTTGAGATATAGCATGAAATAAGCTAATTTCAGGCCAAAATTGGAGTTAATTTTTTTTAACGTCTATGAAATATAAGCTAAATATGCCAAAATAAATCGATAGAAATATTAAAATAATGTTTAAATATGTTAATTAGAACATCATGAATATATCATAATACACAAACTATCCAGAAGTTTGGTTTGTGCTGAAAATTAGGAAGCTAAAGTAACAGTACTCTAAAACTAATGAGTTATGAACATTGTTCATTTCTTTCTTGAAAACCTTCCGCCATTAAAAATAGTCCCTTACTAAACTCTGTAAAAATGAATTTTTTTAAGACAATTTAATTCAATAAAGTTGATTTGGCATTGTAGAATATAAATATACTACTAGAATTAATATGTGATGCAGAATTTTCAGACTAGAGATGACCCAAAATAGCTACCCAAAACCTGAGGAGCGAACCTCTTTAATTGATCGGCAATTTCAAAATTTAAAATGCCACCATTGAATATCTACAATTATGTTGTCCAATGAAATATCGTGTTTCTCAATGTGTTCGGCTGTGGCTTAAAACTAAAAGGTGATGATGTTTTCTTCGCTTTATAACACTCAATTTAATATATATTTTATATGTCTATATGATTTAGCTTCTCTCGATGTACAATGTTCACCTCGCCTTCGGCTCGGTGAATATTTTTTTCTATTGAATTTCTTTTTCTTCTTGAATATTATGTACTTCTCGGGTAGCTAAACCATCGTATTGTCTTCAAAAATAGCAACAATTGTATATTATTGAACTTTAAAACACTAACAAAATATTATATTGATATCAAAAATTAGATTTTTAAAAGATTTTTAAAGAGTACACCACCCATCCCATTCCGATTACTTGTTTAATAAACGCACTTTATTACAATAATTATCTAAACGTAATAAGACAAAAATACAAATTTATATGTATTCTTAAAGTAATATATTTAAACCAAACAAGTTTGACTCCCTCTATTTCTTACGAACATTAATTGTAATTCATAGCTCTGTAGAAACTGACAGGACTGAAATCCACACGCCCCGTTTATTGATTGGTCAAAACGTACAGCAACATAAGAAAAATCACTGACTGCACGAACTAAGCATAATGATATCAGATTTATAGGTCTAAAGAAACAGCTAGACTGAAATATACACTTCCCATTTATCGATTAGTCGAAACATACAGCTACTGAAACTGACAGAAAACTGACAGGACTGAAATCTACACGCCTCGTTTATCGACTGGCCAAAACCTATAGTGACCTTAAAAAATCACGGACTGCACGAAATGATAATATCAGACTTAAATTCCTATAAAAGACAAGTTAGCTGGTTTTTAGCTAACGTACTGATATACATTAACAGTAATTATAGTCTGTCCCAAGATATTTATGCTGCACATTTGGACAATTTTGAATAAAATTACACATACCTGTCAAAAAAGTGCAATTGAAATCGATGAAAGGGAAAATTTCCAAGATAACTCCATTCACACATTATCATTTTTTCCTCGTAAAAATTCACAGTAAAGAAAACAGATTTTCTACGGAGAGTTATAATGGGGAATGTTTACATCTTTTCTCCATTCTGAAGTCACTTGGAATACATGACTGTACCTCGCGCAATTTTTCAACGTTATCATCCGGGCTTGCTGCAATACATAATCCCCGTAGATATCACATATTGAAACCTGATAAGCTAACGGAGGCGTTTCACCAAAGAGATCTTGGAATTTTTTTTTATATTTTTGAATGAACATCGTTTGAACCTTAAGGTATTTATAAATTTTGAGTAATTAAGCAATATGTGAATCGAGGATATCTTAAGACAGAGTATAAGTTAAATTTACTTTTCACAATCAATTCATTAATTTGTCAAAAGAAAGATGTAAATATAAACAATAAAATACTTTCTTTGATGATTCATGCAGCTTATGTATTTTTTTCTGTTAAGTCGCCACCTTCATATCTTGCATGAATCACCCAAGAAAGCATTTTAATGGTTAAATAATTCTACTCGCTTGTTAAAAAAAAGTAGCACTAAAGTGGGGCACAACACCCTGAAATAATTTTTTTAATCGGCAGAAAATTAACTCGTTTATGATAAAACGCATGATGCATAAGAAGTATATATTAAGTCCAATAGGCGAAAAAACATAATTATGCAATTTTTTTTA
Source organism: Magallana ariakensis (assembly GCA_020458035.1). Lineage (NCBI taxonomy): Eukaryota > Metazoa > Mollusca > Bivalvia > Ostreida > Ostreidae > Magallana > Magallana ariakensis. Next base: position 16,556,192 of record CM035820.1, read on the forward strand.
ATTTAAAAGTATGATTGATTTTCAAACATTCTATTCAGAAAATATGAACAATAGCCCAACACTCATAATAAACGGTCCACAAGCCCGATACTTTAACCAATTAGCGCTATGATGCTATTCAATCAAATCGGTTGATACAACCAGTATTACAAAAGATTTCAATAGCCATATTGAGACGTATAGTGTCTCAAAAAATATATGTTTTAGTACACCGAGGCATTTTAAGACATTAATTCGCTCTTGACAGCCGTAATTTAGTCAGAAGAGTAACCTTTTTAGCAATTAATCATAGCAGAAGTTTCGGAATTAGCAATTTGTTCTAAAATACCTGTAGATATAACGAAATCATTTCTGACGGGTTTCATAATTTCTTCATTCATCTTACGTCGATAGCTGTTTATCGTCATCTATCACAACCAGAAAAACACAGTGGACACAGTGCAAATGTGTTTACCAAACCGGCACCAGTAACTAATTTAATGGTGTCTGCTCCGTCTACTCAAAAGAACGTCAACCTCGGCCATAATATTTCTCGAAATTCAAAAACAGAAAACAAAAGTTATAAAATTCATCAGTGTTCTGGGGAATTGTTAGCATAATGTACAAATAATAGAAATTTCTTTGTACGTTTAAACCTTATATACGTTTAGATTTCAAATATATTGAATGTAAACAACTTTCATGTTCTCCGCATCTACATTTTAAAGGCATTCGGTGACATTCAGAGTAGAAAAGGGAAGAGCAATGTATTTTACGGGCAGAACGACGACAAGAAAAATAGACGTAAAGTTTGATACTGAGCCACCCTACCACTGTAGTGAAAAAAGCGAATGTTCCGACCCTTCATCCACAATGATGACTATCCAAAACGATGTTACGAAGGTAATAGCCAAACAACGACTTTTGCATGAAAGAATCGATCTTTTTTCAGGAATGGAAACGAATACTAGAAAGTATTGGTTTTAGGAGATCCAGTGAGGATTTTATGATGCTTTTGGTGGAAGCTTGTTTCAAAGTCAAAGTTTACGATATTATTTTCCTCAGAAAGCTGGGCTGGAGTGGGCTCTTAATCCACGAAGGGACTTTATCGATACATCTTCTATGAAGTATACAGTTGGTTTAGTCATTTTATTAGTAGTTGTTGAACCTAATTGTAACAAATATTTCACATTTTCTTTTTTTTTGTTAGGTTTTCTAATGATAATGATTAAACGTGAAAAAAACGTGAAGTATTAGTTTTTTAGCACACTAGTTAAACCGCAGTTTTGTTTAAGAGATTGAAAAGACAAAATGATACTGTTATTTTATTTTATTTTTTGTGATCTATGGAAATTAAAATGCTTGGGTGCAGGGAATATTTGCAAAGTCTTAGATAAATTGATTAATGTGGAAATTATCACCACGTGAGCAATTAAAAAGCAATGTGTTCAAAGATATATTTTCTTTTAAATTTTATTATCTCACCTGAACTGAAATTAAAGCTCTTGTGGGCTTTTCTGTTCACTTTTTGTCTGTCGTCCGACCGTCTGTCTCTTAATCCGTCTGCAAACAGTTTATATTTTCGACTTCTTTTCCAGAACCACCAGTCAGTTTTTAACTAAATTTGGTCGAAAGCATTATTGAGTAAAGGGGATTCAAGTTCGTTAAAAGAAGGGCCATATCTTCGTTTAGGGGAGATAATTAGGAATTTATGAAAATTTATTGGTATTTTAAACGATAATCTTTTCCAAAATCATTTAGCCAGAAAAACTGCAACATGTGTGGAAGCAATCTAAGGTAGTGCAAATTTAAGTTCGTTCAAATCGTGATCACCGGGGTAAGGGTTGGACCACATTGGTGGTCAGTCAAATTTTTACACAGAAAAATATAGAGAAAAATATATATCTCGAAAACCAATTGGTCAAAAAAGCAATGACTTTTGCATCTTCAGGTAGTGTTTATTTTTGTAAATCATATATATAAATGATCCTCGAGAGGAGGGTGAAGCAATAATGCGGGGGGGGGGGAATTTCGACATAGGAATATAAAGTAAAAATTCTTATAAAATCTTTTCCTAAAAAAGATATAGATATAACTTAAGTTAAAACATCCTTAGATATTGTCAAAATTATGATCGTTGGGGTAAGTGTTGGGCCAAATTAAGGGGTCCAATTTTACATGTACATAGAAAACTTTTAAGAATTATTCTTAAAAACTCAAATGTTACAGTATATTGCATTACAACAATGCAAGAGTCTTGACATATTAATGTTTATTTGCTGTTTAAACTGTGGCCCCTGAACAATTCTTGGGTCCTACAAGAGGTTTGGTGTAGTATAATAGTTTAAAATCTTTTTGAGAAATGCGATGCTCCATATGACTATGAAATCATTCTTTGCAAAAGGGCTCTATGTTAAACATTATGATTTCTAGAGAAAATTTTGAAAATCTTTCTATAAAGGATCTATTCTACTGCTTTGTTTTCTATTTTGTATAAGACACTCCATACATCTTATTTTTATTTCGGCTATTGCTGCTCAGGTGAGCGATCAGGACCATGAGCCTTTTTTTAACTATAGCAAAAGAAAAAGCTTGCAAATTGTAATCGCAAAATAGCTAATGTACCAGATAGATATATCCACGTTTAAACCAAAGACATTTCTGACCCATAGAAAACAAGGCGGGAATGTCTTCTTCTTTCTTTCGTTTTTAACATAAATATATGTATACTTTTATGAAAAACTTTATCTACATATTTATAAAAATTTAGTATTTTATCCGATGAAATTAATGTTTTTTATATACTTGATTATATCATGAAAATAAACAAATCATAATAGAACTATGGACTGCATAATTTATCTCCCATTTCTAGGAACCAATAATCATTTCATGGAAAGGATGGAAGGACCAGTTATCTAAAATCTCACGTTATATCCTGGCAGTTTTTAAATTGAAAAAGGAGTATGATATGTCATATGATATGTCATATGATCTTTATTCAAGTTTAATTCCAAATCCTGTCCCCCTTTACATACGTGTGTTCAATGAAACAACAGAAGAAGGAGCACATTTTCTCACATATCAGCCAAAAGAACCCGGAGTTTATGCTTTGATATTAGAAGTGAACGACAGAGCGAATAATTCCGCCTATGTTAGACGTTTTGTCATTTATGATCCAATCTCCACCGTGACGTTAGATAAATATTTCCCGGTGTGTGCAACATGTAATAATCGACAGAAAGCTGAATCATTATGGCAAACCACTAACCCTCGAACGATATCTTTATTGTGGAAAAGACACTTTTTAAACAAATTACATGAAGACGGCAATTTTTTGGCTCGCGTCAGTTTGTTTCCACCTTTTTTTATTGAAGGCGGAGATAGATACGGCTACACAAAAATCCTTAGTAAATACGATGACACCGAGGGTACAAGATCAAGAGACGCCATACCAAATGAAAGAGGAATCATAAAATATGACATCGCCTATGATTTTGGAAGGAATCAAATAAAACCGCAAATCTATCAGTTTAGAAACTACAAAAACAGTTCGATTAATATTTCTCTTAATCAAAATCTTGAAGATGGCGAGTCCGTGTCGTTTTGGGTTAAAGCATACGATATTATTGGAAACACAAAAGAGACAAAATTTGTTCTGCATTACGATTCAACTAAACCAAATGTGTCTTCAGTGCAATTACATATAAATGTCGGAGAAGACTTTATGAATTTTACCAGCAGGTAAGTAAATGATTTAAGTGAGATATGTCGCATGTCAAACTACTAGGTCTTGTCTAGAGGTTAGTGTCTTGTCAATCTAGATTTTAAGTGTATTCAAACCAATAATCACTATATGTTTTCTATTGACTGTTTAATATGTTGGTATTACCTAACCCTTACCTAGATAATAAGTGAACAAATAATGTCAGGATATACATGTTTATGTATTTATAAGCAAACAAGAGAATAAATTAATGATTGTCTCTCTGGATTTTTTTATTGTTGTTGTCTAAATCATGTCTGGCAGAACAAACCCGCAAATAAAATCGTACAGGTTATTCTTTTGATAACAACTGATCGCCCTCATATCACGTACTGTAGTCTGCTGCCTTGAGAACAGATTGATCAACAACCAAAAAAAAACAAGAACCAAGACATGCCGATATGTCAGTAGTAGGCATCAGTTACAAAGAAAACAACCTCTAACACATTTTACAAAATTTGCAATTGACAGTTGAGAGGAGCTTAATAAAGTTTCGACACCATTCTACTTTATATCATTAGTGTCAGGTCGATTATTAACTTAACTTCTAGAAGTCGAAAGGTATACTTTCAAACTCCTTCCAAAATACCTCACACTACCTTAGACTTGTGGCTATGCTTATGAATAACTGCTCTCCTGCATTACTAATCTTACAATCTCTGTTCAGTTTATCACCATTGGCGGCTTTTTTATACTGCTCTATTGTTTCATATCATGAAACATGTCATGTCACTTTTTTGCATTGGGTTTTTGTTCTCATATACAGTGTATACGTTTTAAATTTAAGTGATTTTTTTTGCGGGTGTCCTTAAAATATTTAAACAAGTAAAACAAGAGGTCACAGGCCTTGACAGTCACCTGATAACCATAGCCATGATTATGAGTACCATATATTGACATATCAGAGAGTGAGTCTAATATTTGCATTTTAAGCTTTGGAATTCCAAACCCATTTCTGAGACTCCTCTGCCTGTCATCCCCGCCTTTATTATTTGATGTTTAAAATACAATTACTGAATGAAAATGGGGGAGGGGGGTGTTCAAGAGTCTGAAGAATCTCAGATTTTAGGCTTAATGTGCTAAAAAGAGAAATCCGGGCCTTTATTGGTCAACAATTTATATTATTCACAGTAAAGTTCCATTTACATGTATAAGGCACACAACATGCAGACAGCTTATTCCTACGAGCATACAATGCATAGGATATTAAAGAAGATTTTTTAAAATAGAACACATATATAATAATATTGCCAAGTGACAATTAAATTTGTGGTTTCGAAGATAAAGTCAAAACTGTTTATAGACGACAAACAGCAACTACCCTAAGAATAATTATTGTTCATTACACGGCCATATTTGTCACTCCAAATAAGACGCTAATTATATGTCTTAGGGGCAGTTACTTTCACAATCTAAGAAGGGGACATTAGGGGTTATTAATAATTTCACAATTGTGATATAGGACTGCATAGACATTATAACTATGCATTTACTTTTTTTCAAATATATATGAGGTAGAGAGGAATATTTTTAAAGAATTAATACATTTACTGATTTATTGACACTTATCTTTATTTTTTCAGAATACTTATCTTGGGAGCCAAGGATCCTGACAGTGGAGTGGAAAAAATAGGGTTTATGTTTAGAGATCAAAATACAGGACTAATGATTAACCAACGTTATTTCATATATCCTAATCCTGCAAGAGTAAGCTACACATATTTGCTTTTGTAACCAAGGCATTAAGAACCTTACCTTCACGTCTTAAGGTATCTCACTCGCCACGTATTGATTTTATTGCGCACGTCATAATTATACTTTTTAAAAAGTATAATGTCATTTATTTAGTCAGCACAAAATGATTATTATTTTATAATATTATTACATTATTTTATGTATTACATTATAATTAACATTCATAAAGAAAACCCATTAAAAATTATAAACAAACAAGTTTTAGGGGAGCTATGTTTTCTTACGGTAGGATATTTAGACGAAAATGGCAGAAATAGCACCATGTTATGAAATTTCAAAATATTTTTCCTTTGATCATAAATTATTTATAACACACAGTTTTTGGAACATATTCTATAGGTTCTGTGTAACATGAACAAAATCAATCAATGTGAGTGTAATAGACTTTAAGCATGAAATCATGCAAATAAAAAGAAAAAAGATTAAATTTTAAAATTTTAAAACTAGTTTTTGCAAGAATTTTACCTTTGTAGGCATCTATCTAAAATTTGACATCACTGACACCTATGTTTTATTATGTCAAAATAATACTGAATACATATCTAGGCAAACTGAAATATTTTTAAAAAAAATTATTGGTATTTAAAATGTTTTTATTTCAAATCAAATTGTAACTACTATAGAAATTGTCTTTTTTAAGTGCGAAAAGGTCATGAAAACTTTTTAGCAACTTCATAAAAAAACGTTTTCGTAATCTCTCTATTTAATCTGATTAATGACAATACGGCTGAAATAGCATTTTAGGTGCAAAAAGGTCAAACTAAATGCGTCATAACTCAGAGCAATGGAAATTGTCCCAACCGCCAACCCCTATTTTTCTTTGTATATTAAGTCTGCTTTGTCAACAGATTTTAATGATACTTTATATTTCTCAAGAAATTCTTGATACAAGAACACTGAGGAGTGAGATACCTTAAACTGAAAAATGTTACACTAGATTATCATAATGAATTACTGTAAAAATTATATGTGCGAATTTTTTTCTGTTTACTCGAAATAAGCTCGACCGGAATCATGAAATTAAAGATAACTAATTATGAAATCGAAAAATGTTAGTGTTACTGTGGTTACATACTTGTTTCTTCTTAATGCAAGTTATTGTTCTATAAATTATGTCAACATGCAGGATATATCTATTAATGCAGTACAACTGATAACTAAATGAAATGGTTATATACCCTGTATTTGGTTGTTTCTGCATACTTCAGATTATTATATTTGCAGTTATATCAAAATGTTTATTTTAGGATCAAAGTTACTGTAGCACTAACCCATGTGATTCAAATCCTCTGACTGGGATGTCGTACGGGACAACAATTGACTTTTTATTCTTAAACTGTTATGCTATAAATGTCAGTGACTTCGCCACGGAAACTGTCACCATGGAAATAGATGTCTATAATTCAGCCGGACTCTTTATCACCAAACAGTTCCAGGTGTTTTATAGTTTTTATATTTTTTATTGTGCGTTTACATGTACACATGTAGTGGCTCGAAACAGCAACATATATAACTTGAGTTATGTGAAAGTATCTTTCATGAGACAGACTAATATCGACTTTTTGTTATCTTAATTTAAAAATAAATAAATTGGAAAATAGGCTTCAGCTAGAATATTTTATAGTTAATAATTTAGTGTCAATATTTGCCAAATAGAATTATCTATAAAAACATGCAAGACCAAAACAAGTATTTATGATAATAAAAAACGTGAATATCGATTTGTTTTTTGTTGATATGGATAAATTCCATAAAAAAAACTGTCACTCGCATTAGGCATTTAGCTAACAATTATACCTTTAAATGAATTCGAAACGAAACTATGACAAAAAAGTAAAGTCTATCTTTTTTAAATTTGAACTGATCCCTTTTTTTATCAAATTATTTAAAAATGAAATAGAATGTGATTAGTCCATATTTTTGCAAAAACTCTACGCTGTCAAATTTAAAATGGTTTATAAAATAAATTTTGATATCTTTATTTCTCTCTTAATTTTTTTAATGAAATATAGAAATATTTTGTTTTAGATTAGTTTAGGTCAAATTGGAATCAGATAAAAATTTAAAGATTGCATTTTCCCCAAAACTTTGCTATTTTGTTTAAAATGTTATTAAAATTCTTTGTTTGATACTTGCCTTATGCAAATGTTGATATGACAATAGCTATCCTTTAATTAGAAAAAAATTTAACTTGCAATTGGAGAATTACACAGTTTTAGCTCACTTGAGCCAAAGGCTCAAGTGAGCTTTTCTGATCAAAATTTGTCCGTTGTCTGTCGTCGTTGTTTTTGTCGTTGCTGTTGTTGTAAACTTTTCACATTTACATCTTCTTCTCTAGAACCCCTGGATCAATTTCAACCAAACTTTGCAGAAAGTATCATTAGGTAAATGGGATTCAAGATTCAAGTACAAATGAAGGGTCACTCTCCTTCAAACGGGAGATAACCTAGAATTATTGAAAATTTGTTGGTAATTTTGAAAAAACGTCTTCTCAAAATCGGATTCAATAGGAAGAAATAGAGAAAAATCGTTAAAAATGTTCTAAAAGACTGAAACAAAACTAAAACAACGACAAAAATGGAAATATCTTTTTAAACAAGATATACTCTACTAAAATGTCAAGCTAATATTTAGATTTTATTGGGTTTTTTACACAAATTTATTTTAGCAATGTCAACAAATTGGCACTCATCCTTCATGTGCTTACTTTTGATCGAATAGAATACACAATCTTTTATAATAAAATTATCTTAACACAATGCCAAAAATAGACTCATCAGTTATTTTCTTAGAAAGAGAATTTTTTTTCGTATAAGTAATAACATATAAGCTATGTTGCTCCTGATGGGATAATATCTAGTAAACAGTAACTAAGATCATACATACATCACCTGAAAATTGCAATTTATATTTAGATTCATAGCTGAAACCATTTTTTTTTGTTTTTATTTTTTTTATTTTTTATTTTTTGGAGGGGGGGGTGTTTTGTTTTTGATTTTGTGCAATCGGGGCGAATAAACCCAAAATAAAAACTGAATCAGGGATAAATACACACAAAATTAGCAAAATCACTTTGCAAAGCACAGTGTGAAAAAAATATGCTACATGTACTATTATCGCCAATTCAGTTTTATTTGATATAATCTTCCCAGTTTATTTAATATAATCATTTGGTAAGAGATAATTTAACTTTCATTTTTATTTATGTTAAAGCATGTTCGGATGACCTTTATTAAAAAGAGTTTGGCGTTGCTGGCTGAGATACATAATTGCTAGTTTTAATGGTCATGCCTTGTTTAAACATTTAATTTCATTTTTATGGCTGGAATTAAAAATCTTGTATTTCGAATTTATGATATAGAATAATGAATGGGTCTTACTGGCTTTGGTGCGATCGATATAATGATAAGAAGTAGAAAGAATAGATTACAAAATATTATTTTCACTGTTTTACATTATATTTATGCTTTACTAGTTTTTGGTCCAATGAATATAAACATATCTGATACGTTCGTGAAATCAGCAAAAATTGTCTGGAGCTGGGCCCCATCTTGCTATAGAATCCAAGGATTCCAATTCACATATTCAAGAGGTATCAAGACACAAAAATATTGACAAAGATAAAATATCATGTTAGTTCATAATCGTATTGCCATTTTCTACAAGATTCAATTTATTTGTTTTTCTATTTTTATTTGATGCTTTCTGTCGTTTATCTAACTAGATTAATTTTTATCAGATGATGGACTAATGCTTCAATCAGAGACGGTCTTGAATAAAAACAAGAACTGGGTTATCTTAAATTATGTGGAAGCCGGCAGGAGCTATCATCTTCAGCTGTATACCTTGTATGGGGAAGACCCCAAAAATCCAATCAAAAGTGTAGCCTCCAATTTTTCATTCTCACCACGTAAGTTTATCTCAAGGTAACTGTTTATAAATTAACGGTTTCGCAACACGTACGTTTATCTCAAGATAACTGTTTATAACTGTTGTGTCCGTAAAACACAAATTGCAAATTGTTGAGAACTTTAGATGTACTGCCATTTGTACAAGCAATGCTTGTTACAGCTTCTTCGGTCTATAGGACATACAGGTATAGACTTACAAAACAGTCACTAATCATTTACTGTGGAATCATTTAATTTCGTGGGGGCCAATTTTCGTGGATTGTGGGTTTTTTGCTTGTTCGTGGGGATGTAATTTCGTGGATTAGTCAGTTTTCAGTTTCAGAAGGTAAACCAAACCTTTTATAATTAGTTTTCGTTGAGGATGTAAAATTGTGGGCGAGGGCTACCCACGAATACCACGAAAATTGAGCCACCACGAATTCTAATGATTCCACAGTATCCGTCGACTTGCTTTGAGGATTTTATTATTGTTTTTAAAAACAAACAAATCCGAGGACTCTAAGACTCGTATTAGGCACTTCGAGATATCAATGTGGAAAAACTTCATCATATTCAAAAGATCATCGTATATATATTTTCACAAAAAAATTTCTTTGTTTACTAAAAGATGTTACTCAAAATTCTTGCGGATTTTTATGGTCATTTTTCCCCATATAACCTATAGGTTGTTTTGCTTCTATTTTACAGCTAAAAGATGATACATATATATATATATATATATAGATAGATAGATATAGATATAGATAGATATAGATATATATATATATATATATATATATATATATATATATATATATATGAACTTTTAACGGTTTGTTTAATTATTATCTTCTGCCGGATTCCTATATTTTTTCACCAAAACAAAACGTGAAAAAAATGTTCGAAAACTAAAAATTACTGTTAGTTTTTTTTACTACAAAAGCATTACCTAATAGGTACTGAATTGAATATACCTTTTTAAAATTCTCTGTTTTTACTCTATATTAAATCTGATGTTTTTTTTTTTAAAATATTATATAATTTGTTATACATGTAGGAGTTTATGCTTCAACTGAAACAAATTTGCTTAAATTGCTTGCTTATATATTCCATATATTACTCTTTCATGCTTACAACAAATGGTTTTTTTTATTTTTTATTTTTTTTTGTATTTACAGCAAAAGCGTTGCAGGATTCAGAATCGGACCATCAGTCCATTTTGTACGGAGTGATTGCTGTTTTTTGTATTAGTTTTGTCGTGATCGGATTTCTAATAGCCTGGTTAGGTTTTTTTAAATATACCAGTCGATTTGTTTTACGATCTGAACAGTTGATTCACACAAACAGTTATTTTTTGTTTGATTGTGATTTGAATTGATCAGTCGATTAACAAATATTTACTTTATTTAGATTGTTATTTGATTTACCAGTTCATTCAAATATAGTTATTTTGTATTTCCTGATTCTATCTTTAGAATTACAAATAGTTATTTTCACTTGTATTTTCATTTTAATTGTTCAGGATTGTGAGACGTAAAAGGCCAGAAGTGGCTCGAGAAGTGACTAATGCTAGATCCCCTGCTGATGATGTCATGTCACGCCCCGATACCTATGACACGGCGGACGATACATGTAACACAACATACCAAGAACTAGGCCAAATCAGTTCACCCTCCAACTACAACCAACTGATGGGACCTAACTACGACCAACTGAAGGGACCTAACACTGAATCGCGTCATGATAAAGGAACATCTTAAAAAGGATGATCGATCAATGCCATTTTATGGACTACATTGATCTCCTTTAGAAATTTTTTTTTGTTAAAAATGAAGGGAGATATATTTTAAATCTGAAATATACGGATTTGTTCTTGACTATATTATGGCTAAGAATCAATGTCTAAAATTTAAACGTAAAACCAAATTGTAATCCGTTTTAGTATTTATGAACTTATATGCTGGAGAATGATTTAGAAATTAAAGTATTTGGTTTATTATAATTTAGGGAAAATTGAATGGAGTATTATAATCGGGTTTTTTTAATGTTAGAATGAAAGTGTAATATTTTATTTTTTTATTAAAGCATTCTTTTAAATGTTTTGTATGCATCATATAGAATTATTGTTTCATTGTTTTTCTTACAAACTTTCACGTTTTAAATTAAGCTTGAATATATACTTTTTAAAACTGTAGAAAAAAAAGAGAAAACTTCTGTACTAAACCAAAATAGTTAGAAACTTTACTTTAAATGAATTTATAATTGTCGCTATGAATAAAAATGATTTGAAAGTCTTATTTCGTTCATACATGTTTATAAGAAGTAATGGCGCTACATTTACAACAATTTATATATAATCATGTGAAACGAATATGCAGTTGTTTTTTTTTACTTCTATTGTTATGCGCTATTACCTTATCAACCAGCAAAATAATTATCAAGATAAACATTATGAAATCGCATATATTAGTTTCTACACACTATTTTAAGAAAAAAAAAACGATATTTTGAACATACAGACAATATGCATGTACAACAAAACATATAATATAATATTCGATCTACATAGTTAAAGATCTTCGGGTTTTTTAATCCACGATAGGGACAGTCGATCAAACACCAAATATCTTGACCAATTCCAGCTTGTTTTCTATTTAACCTTTGACATTCGTCATAAAGACAATAATTGTAAGGCTATTTCATCAATCATGCGACACAATATTACCAATAAACCTGCTGGGTCGATAATGAAACCTCCAGTGATGATTAAAATAATAATATATGATTCTCATACAGGTAAATGTACAGATGAAACCAACAAGCTAAACTACTTCAAATTTATTCTTTGATTTCTGTAGTCCACGAGGTGTTCATAATTCCACTCGTCGTACCAACGACAACTTCCTCTCTCGTATTCGTCACAATTTACCCGAGGTGTTCCGGAAGCTCGCACAGGTAGTTCCGGTTCCGGCGGCCGCTTACCCAGAGAATAAAAGTTCTTGTAGTAGTACCTGTGTACAGAAAAGTAATAAGATATAATCATATATTGTCTCTATTGTTTTAAAAAAAATACAATGTATCTGATACTGAAGAAATTTATAAGATGGCTGAATACTCGTAGCCATTTTTATACCATATCAATTTCCTTGAGAATAAGAGTTCTGTGGCAACGCACTTTGAAAAAATTACGCACTTTGAAAAAAATTTTCAAAGTGCGTAATTTTTCAAAGTGCGTTGTAACAGAGCTCTTTATGAAGATAAATTAATATCAAACATTTTAGTGCTAAAATATTTGGAATATTTCTTTACTAAAAATAGGTGATTATAGATTAATTAATCATATCTAAACATTGAAGGTAGATTTAAAGGGTAATTTTTTGATCATTTAACACCATTTATAAGAATACATTTTTTCCCATTGTTCACGTAGAATATCTAAACTCTCTCTGAAATAAGAGTCTCAAATCGCATAAAAATCTATGAAGACAATTGTTAACACGTGTAACTTACCATCTTTGGAGTATGTATTTGTGACCTTTGTTGACCTTTGCGGCGTTATGAACAGATAGCGCCTCACACTTGCCATCTTCATTCATGTTATTCCAGACTAACGCTCGTCCTTTACGGGGTTTAACCCAAATACCTAATTCTAATTTAAAAAGAAAATACCACATTTTTGTTTAAAGTCTATAATCAGGGTTAACACAATTATTATGCAGCATTAATTGAACATAATTATATAAATGTCATCATGTTCTGGATACGTTGTTCGAGCAGTAAAAAACGGGTCTTATAATCAAAGATATAATTTTAAAAAAGAATATGTTCTTGCATACGCACAAACTTGACCAACAAGGGAATAAAGCCTTGTAAAAACTGATTTTTTTTTAAATTTATAAACATGCAGTTAACTTCCACTACCACATTCCAACTTTAGAATTCAAGAGTTTAATTACAATTTCAACAAACTATCATATTAACTGTCACATTGCCCTAAAACAGATTGTTTCACGATTATTAATTGTTGTCTGTAAATAAAAAAAAATCATCCATATCTCCCAATAAATTCTTTTTCAAAAAATAATTCCGCATGCTCTTAGTTTACCTGGAAATTTTGTTTCCCCGCCATCCTCCACGTCTTGAAGATAAACCAATATGGTGGCCATTCTATCCCTCTCGTCGGCGTTATCTTCTATACAATCTGTATGTGTCTTGTAGCCTGCCAAAATAAAATGTTTATAAGTAATTTAAACATTTAATGAGCAAACTATTCATGACCAAATAGCTTGAGCATCTTTGTCTAAATACGGTTCTAATTGGTATCATATATTTGATTAAAAAAAAAATGCCAATTGCAACCTAAATTCGGTACTATATAGTATTGGAAAAAAACAACATTCAGTAAATTAAAATAAAACTTGGCATGCCAAGTGCAACTACGGTAGTTATACTGCAAAACACAAGTTAACAAATATAATTTCGAGATTCAGAATCTAAATCATTCACAAATTTAAAGCTAATAATACTGAATACACGCATTTTACCTATTCCCTGAGGATACGATGTTATTTGGAAATTCCCACCGTTTTCCGGTAAAAGTTGCGTGGCTTCTTTGACTCGATATTCAAATATCTTGGAGAATTTGCTCTCCCCCGGGTAGAACGCTGTACTATAGCTCCAGTTGCTCTTCAACCAGTCAGACAGCTGTCGTGAAAACGTTTCGTTGACGCAAAAAGTACCTGAAAAGAAATGTTTGAATTTATGCATTTGTTAAGCATACTTTAGACTGTCCAAAGTAAAGTTTACGTTTAACGTCACCCGCGCGTGTAGGTTTAAGAGAAATCGTCATTTTAATAAAACAAAGAGAGTCTTATTTTAAATTTAAATTTTTTTTTCAGTTTGATATATTAGGTTTTTGCAACTAAAATACGTATTGTACAATCTGTTGAAATACGAAATGTTCAAAGCACACAATATATTACATGTATATATCAAATACTAATTGATTAACTGACAGGAAAGATCATTAAACAGCTAGTCCACATGTGGTTTGTATACTCCCTTTATTTGTAGTACAGTAACTGTAAATGAATAAAAACCACTTGTTTGAAAATTTTGTTTGCTTTTAATTTATCGCCTTCCCTCGAAAGGTTTGATATTTTGAAGGTGACGTTAAACGTAGAATTAACAAGGAAAATTTACAGGTCTATGATATTTTTTGTGCTCAATTGTGACTAGATATTTCTTTTATTTTAAAAAAATCTAATGAGGGTATTTCATTACTTTAAAAAAGAAAGATGCATGCTTAAAGATGCGAGTAAATGCGTAAGTTGTCAAATGATTATGTTTTCTTTTATTATGAAATACAAAAAAACATCAACTCCAAACGTGAGTGAGAGCCTTAAACCCTTTTCACTTTTGTAAGGCAATAAGAGAAATAATACGTCTTTTCATGTTAAAGGTCAATTTACTTTATTTTAAGTACATTGTAAAATGTCAATATATTCTATCGTAAATACATTTTTAAAATGATCAATATGTTTATCATTATCATATATATTAAAAAAATTGTCTCAAACACTTGGTTACACTTGAAGGTATATACATGAATTTATGCATGAAATAAAACATTAAATTCGCATTTAACAATCTCGTATCACTTAACAAAATAGGCCTTAATGGGATTATTGATAATAAGCAACAATCGGAATCAAAGCTCATTCAATTTTTAAGCTGACCTGGTATAAAATCAGCCGGAGTAACCTTGACCTTTTTACGGGCCGTCTTGATGTGTTTCCGGAGCGTCTCTATAGTATCAAAGCAGATGAGAGGGTTAATTTTAGAAGATTCCTTCACATGACTGTCATGTGCTCTCATCAAACCGTCACATTCCTGCTCCGACAGGAATTCGTCATATAAGAAAACTCTGCAAAACAAGGAATAGGAATAAATCATTTTTTTTTTGGCATTTATCATTTAATTTAAGATCTCTCAATACATTTTACTACATATAAGGATTCGAACCCTAGAAAACACGCACACCCTCTCCCTTTCCCGGTAAAACCAAGCTTATTGAATGCACATAGTAAAGTTACCAAAAAGAATACTCAGGCAACACACCTAACACCCTCCTCGCAAACAAAATCATCCCTTGGATACCCCGGTAAATTTCTGGATCAGTGCATTATGATGGGCTATCAATATTTTGGCAAAGGAATATACAACCATTGATTCATACCATGATTGTGATAAATGTGACTTAATCTAGCGACACATATTCTATGAAGATATCAAATTTTATTTGGAAAAAAAACACCAATTGAAAACTTTTAATTAGAATAGTTAAATAGAATTTCAAATCATTTTCGTGTCACATCCGGTTTAAAGCCAGTTTAACCGTTTCCTACCTGACACTGCTGTTGTTTGGTTTCTGTGGCAACAGTTCCACGGGCGGAAGTCGCCTACCGTCCACAAAGATCTTCTTGGTAGTCATCTTCTTCAAGTATGTAGCCTTAAATTTCTCCACCTCCTTTTCTATCTCATTCACATTCCCGGATGATAACGTCGTTGTCTTTTGTTTGTTGTTGTTCTTCTGCGATTTGCCGCCATTTTGATTCTGATCTTCTGACGATCTTGATTTCTGTGATTGATCAGTTTTGGACGATTGGAGTGGTTTCTTTTCTGTTGGAGACTTTGTCTCCGAACTTTCAGAGAATTTCACCGGAATTTCTTGTTTTACAGACGATTTTCTCTGTTGTTCTTTACTGGACATTGATACATCTTCTGTGTCCTCGATGTCGGAATCTAACTCCACGAAAGAATCCCCGTTGTCTCTCTGAACGACTGTTCTACCATCCACACGTTCTGAACTCTTAGCGACACTATACATATACAACCCATAAACGAGGAATCCAACAAGTATTACGGCAAATGAGGTCCGAAAAATCACTAGCTCTAGGCTGGCTCTATTTTTGGAATTTTTTTCACTTTGTATAGAACTGTCTTTCTCTTTGTTAATTCCGTTTTGTTGCAGATTAGGTTTCCTGTGACGAGATTTATTCTTCATTGTGATTTTCTCAACCTGAAACATGATCAAAAATATATCTCATAATACATAATTTGCAGTTGAACTTAAATATATATAATATTTTTAAATTAAACAAATACATGTAGATCCAAAAAAAAAAAATACCCAAGGGTTTTCGATCCTCTCCGCTTCATTAATGGGAAGCGGTGTGTATCAAAATCTAGCGAAGAAAAGTTCAGATAATTCACGATAGACCGATAAACGTTCTCCGTTCAAATAAACTTTGTCCACTCAAAGATTATTAATGTCCTCTACTTCGTTTATATCTTACAAGCCCGGTAAAATGCTGCAAGATTTAAGGAGGTATGGGTCATTTGTCGATATTTATGTGGATTAAAGTACATTATAATTAAAAGACTTTCAGCGGTTTAAAATTTTCAAATTTTACAATATTTAGCCAAAAAATACGTTTTAAATTTTTTTGGAAAGCGGGATTCGAACTCATAACTTACAGATTCAAAGCGAACCATCTAACCCATTACGCTACGCTGTTAGTATTATATTTAAGGAAAGAAACTGTTTATAAAATTACACTTGATTTTGTTGTTTATTTCGATAAACAGTACGTCACAATATGGAAGTGTTCCATACCACTTTAAATGCCCCCGTTTCCGGATCTACACGAAACGGATTTCTTCATGCATAATTACGTAAACAGTGTTTGTATATTCATCTGATTTGACCGTGACAAATAATTATGTTTAACATAGCGATAAAAAAAAAGTAAGATGGGCTTCATATGTGTGTCGTATTTAAAGAATGTACATGCATGGCGTGAAGAGAGAGAGAGAGAGAGAGAGAGAGAGAGAGAGAGAGAGAGAGAGATGTCAACAATATGCTATCGTAGATCATGCAAGTATATATAGTCATTGCGTCGACATTACTGACGATACCCTAACTAGGCTTTCATGGTAATAGTGAAGTTATAATACTTGCAGCAATATATAACATGTGACAGTACGTTATACTTACACACGAGACAAGATCCTGGTCCTAGTTTCTGCTGTATGGCGGTCCCTTCTCGTCACTTTCACGGTTGAGACTACACGCACCTATCTATACCTTTCTACCTATCTAACTACTGTATACACAGTACATTTATCAGTCCTTCCAGATCCAATCTAATGCACCGTGAATCAGTACACTGTGTTAAGTAAAAACTCGTACAAGTGTTTTGACATTATTCCATTATTTGTTTCAGAAAGTTTTTTTTCTATTTGCACTAGTTATTTTCTAAAGAGGTCGATTCATCGATCTTCGAACGGAGTTTTAAATATACATGATTGCTCCATGCCCTTGTGAATTTTCTATATCGTTTTCTAAATGAGAATTATATATCTATTTGCCTTAAGACACTTTGAAACAATGCGTATAAAAGGTGATACCCTAGAGTGGGTACAGATCAGATAACGGAGTTGTTTACATTTGGAGTCGGAGATGTCCCGAACACTATGATAAGATAGTTAGAGTAATAATGTATAATTTTATACATGTACTATGACTAGTAAATTAAAGCATATACATGTATGCGCGCGCATGTATGTGACTTCAGAGAGAGAGAGAGAGAGAGAGAGAGAGAGAGAGAGAGAGAGGTGATGAGTCGGTCGGTGGGTGGGTGAGGTTGTAGGGAGAGAGAGATTTATTTATTTATTATTAAATGTTATTATTGTTGGATATGCAGACTGACGGGTCGTTACTAGTATAAATATTTATATTTTCTAATAAATATTAATACAAGTCATGTATTTTTATGAAAATCGTGCCTATAGTATTGGTCGTAAAGTGTAACAATAAAAACATATTTATTGCATTGTCTGGACCCCCCCCCCCTCCCGGACCCCCTATAGATCCGCGTATGTGATTTGTCCGTGGGTTTTTAATTCTGATACTTTATCGTTAATAACAATAATACAGATAGCTACTACTATGACCTTATTTAATTATTTAAAAAAAACAGATTGTTTTAACTCTTTAAAAAATAAACAAATATTGCTGTTAGGGGTTTTTTTTTGGGGGGGGGGGGGGGGGGAGTTGTTACCATTCTTTTTATTTATGTAAATAATGTATGATTTTTAGTTTTATTGAATAAAAAATCTTTAAAATATATGGATGAACTTTGTTGTATATCAATCGCAAATAAAATAAATCATTAATCACTCTTTGTTTCCGACATAATTTTATTTCTGTCTTCAATAACGAACAAATTGCAAACCACACACACACACACTAATTTTGAAAAATAGAGTCATTTTTACACGTCTAATAAATGAATACAGCCAATTTGTTGACATAAAATCTAAAAAAAATCTCCAAAAGTTTTTTTTAAAGTATATATTGCTGAGTCAATTTATTTCTTCGCAATATTGGATTTTTTTCACTAGACCTTTTTTCCACTCGGCCACAAAGAGGTTGTCTTTGGTATCCACACATAAACCCCAAAGATCATCTAAATCACAGTTGTCAATGTATCGCAGGAACTGTCCGTTCTGATCTATGATATGAATGCAGTTATTGAGGCGGTCTGTCGTAAGTATCCGGGAACTACTATCCGTAGCGATCCCGACCGGAATATACGACAACTTCCGATTGTAGGGTTGAGAACCGGTGTATGTAAATCGAAATTTCCCGGAATTACTGACAACCACTACTGCACCGGCTTCGTTATCGGCTACACATATATCGCCGTTCCTGTTACTGTTGATGTATAAAGAGTATTGACCAGACGAATAGAGGGGATCCCCTTTGTCATTGAACTGAATTTCCTCGGACCCATATGCATAATAACGTACAACTTTTGATTGCTTATCATCGCTGACCATAACAACTAGAATATCACCGGATAAAGTACAACAGACATGGCGAGGTCTCCATCCTCGAAGCGTTAGTAGCTCCTTTACCTGTGTTTTTATTACTTTGTTCACAGTTCTAAACGGTGGGTCAATATAAACCAGAACCCCATTCCTTGTCACTGCTATGTCTGATGGCTTGATCCCAGACTTGGTTTGGACTGACTCCAATAGTTGACCATGGAGATTATAGAGCGTGATGATGCAATCGTTACCAGTGGTCCATAACTCTTCATCGCTAAGTAATGCCACGCTTGATAGACTTGAAGACCCTGTGTCTATGGCTTTCAGGATTTGTGGCACATCCAGTAGAGGTCGGAGCGGGGGAGATGAGATCGTTTCCGGTGACTGGGGCACATCCAGTAGAGGTCGGGGCATGAGAAAATGGTTCATTAATGTTAATTGGGGCACAGCCGGTAGATGTTGAACAGGGGAAGATGTGTTCCTTTCTGGAGATTGGGGCACGTCAGGAAGAGGTTGGACCGGTGGAGATTGGTTCGTTTCCGAGGATTCTATGTTTGTATGTTTTTCTGTTTTCACTGGAGGCACTGAGAGAGAACCAAATTCTCCCCGTAGTTTCTTTTTGTTAAGCTTTCCAGGAGTGAATATTGGTAGACAGACTTCGATTTTAGAAAGCAACATTCTGAATTCAGCATTCCTGGATACATATTCGGAGACAAGGCATACATCGTTGGAGTTTGACAGTTTCTTCAACTCATCAATGCTTTGGGTGACTTCAGGAACGGTTTGTTTGATTTCATGTTCCTGTTTGTTAAGAGCAAACAGAAAATTGCATTTCATATCTTCGAAATCTGAGGTGAGTTTGTTGATTCTGTTATCTATTTCTTGGATCAATTCTTCTCTTCGTTTATTCAGATCGCTTGCCAATTTTCGAGAATTCTTTTTCAGATTAGTTCTCTGACTTGAAATATGAGGAGCAAACTTCTGATATTCTGGAAAAATGGATTTTTCCAACTCTTGTAAATCTGTTGATATTTCTTCTCTTGTTTTTGCCAAGTTAACAAAAAATTCAATGAGATAATGGCCATCATGCTCATAGGAGGAATAACACTGCCCACACGAAGGAATGTTACATGTTTTACAAAAACGTTTACACGGTCTCCCGCTGTGTCTTGAGCATTTCGGATATCTAGGCGCCTTTTTCCTTTGGTTGAACGTTACAATTTTATGTTTCATTGCATAACTTGAAACATGTTTCACAGCACAGGTCTCGCAGAGATCGATGTAACATTTGTTACAAAATGATAACTGGGAGTTGGGCGTATCACACAAAGAACATTGGGGGTTTCTACTGTAGTACATGGTCTGGGGCTTTTTATCTTAAATCTGCAAGAAAAAAAAACTACATTAAAAAACTTGGAATATAATATAATAAGCTAAGATATGGTTATTTGGTTCTTAAGAGGACTGGATAGGCCGTGTCCATTTTTGTGAAGACTATTTTGATCTCCTTAAGAAGAAGAGCTCTGTATTAAAATATAGAAAAAAAAATATTCAAATTCTGTACCTGAAATATGTTTTTACTAATTTTTATTTTGAGGTTAAAAGCAAAATTTCTAGATATAAAAAGAAATTGATCTGAAAGGTAATTTGTTGACCACCCAGCTTCTTTAGAGCATTATTCACTTCTACTTTAATTGCTTCCATGACAGAAAAGGGGGTTTATGAACTTTAGTTCTTCATAATTTTGTTTGGAAAGTAACAATTACTGTAGGAAGCTCTAAAAGAAGCACACTAATAACAAATTATTTTGTAAAAACAAATAAATAATAATAATACATCATTGCAATTGCTAACAAATGCATTCTAAAAAAATATCGTTTAAACATTTAATTTTGATATAAAATGAGCCAAAAACAAACTACAAACCATCTTAATCCAATATGGCGATTGCATGTGTTTGTGCATTCCCTGTCTAGCAACCTTTGTGAGACCGCGCGCCTTGTGCAACAGCATAAATCGATAAGGGGCAAACTTTTAAACAAGATTGAAAGGGTTTTTTTTTCAATAGCCGTAAAGAAAAAAGATATACTTCAGTAAAATTCATTCACTTCATAGATTTCGTTCTTTTGTGGTAACTTTACATCAACATTTATTTGGATTTTAAGTGGCAGAGCGGTTATAAAAAGAGTATGATGAAAGGTTTATTGATTTTTATTACGATATCTGTCTATCTTAAAAAGATAAACAGAAGGACAAGGCTCTACATAACTATGAGTATTTATTTTCTATTTTGCTATTACATGTTCTAGCTTACGTTTTGTTTAGTTTCCCTATAGAGAATTATACAGAATTTTAGACTTCCACCCCGACCGCCCAATAGTAATTTTTTCACACCAAGACTTCGATTTTGGAATAATCTTGACACCCCATGATTGAACATACCTAAATATTCGTTTTAAAAAGCATGCCTCTTTTTCCCCACAGAACGACGTAAAAATAAACTATTTTAATTTTTTAAAAATGCTTTCATAAATTCTATTATTATTATTATTATTCTACCAACAAAAAGTTCAACAAAACCAACAAATTCTAAATAAATCGGGTTCATCATAAAAAGTATTTGGCAGCCACATTAAAACTTCTGAACATTCGTTTCATCTCGACGTGTAGTTTAATATTATATATGCATGATTAGCTAGTTACTAGTACTTGAAAAAAATACCTGTATCTGTAATCTGTAGTTTAAAAAAAGTACTAGTAGTTGTTGACTGGGATTCGGACATCTGTATGTCCATGTTTACATGTACTCATTGAGCAGAGAGAGAGAGAGAGAGAGAGAGAGAGAGAGAGAGAGAGAGAGAGAGAGAGAGTTTATATAAACTTGTTTAAAGTTTTGAAAAATTGCAAACGAGAAAGTCCCTTTAAATTACCAAAAGAGATTAAATACAGATTACATTGTCAACTAAACGGAATGCTGACAGTGGGTTTTTATTTTTTAAATGTATACCTAACGGGTCATGACTCAAGTTCAGTTCTATTGACCATTCGTACCGGCTGGCTTGTGTACAAGACCAAGGCAATGAAAGTAAGTTTTATCATAATTAAACGTGCTCAAATATATATATAACTATTAAGCCTCCCAATGCATAGATATACAGATATGAAATTTATATAAATTTGTCTTTGTTAATTTATAAAAACCTAATTATATAAAGTCGATGTTTGTGTGTTAACAGAGGAGGAAACCAACCTGAAGAGTAAATATCAAAAGGTTAAACGTTTGGAGGTGTGAATTCATAATGAAGTCACCAATATGGACACCGCCATCTCAAAGACAGGACCGCTTCTGTGGACAACTAGTAGCAGCATCGCTAGTAGCTATTGTTCCATATATACACATAGGTATTGGGTGATTTGTTCGTGATCCAGCATTTCTTTCCCAAAAGGAGGGGGTGGGGGAGGGGGGGTCGGTGATAATTTTGTTTTCTGATGGAAATCGGGGGAGGGTCCGGAGAACTTTAATTTTGTTAATAATTTCGCTATGTAAATTTAGTAAGTTTAAATTTTCGAGGGGGGGGGGGGCACCAGACCCCTCCCTACCCCCTTAAGATCCGCGCATTGATCATGTTCGTTTAATACATGACATTACACAGATGCACATGTTGTCTAAAATGAGCAGATTAAGAAATCCCTGTCCTTTGTCTCCTATGTTCTGGTATAGACGTCCTTTCTGGTAACATAGGAGACATTGATATGCCGTAGCAGTATAGGTATAGCTTTTTATGACATTGATACTACATATTAATGTGTGTTGTAGGAATTGTCAACAAAATATTCTGGGTTCCTAACAAACCCCCAGTGAATAGGACGCACTGCCAATGTGACTGTTTTGATACCGTCTTCAAAGGTTTGTGATTTTAGACCTTTTACGCTATAATAAAGAGGTTGAGATTTCAAACGTGTACGGGTACGTGTACTAGGGGAATCACCTAAATTTATTCTTCGCGAATTACGTCATTCGTTTTTGTGACGACAAGTTTTCTACGCGATAAATCACATAAACGTGTACGTGTAGTTATGACGTACCCCTACACGTTTTAAATAATAACCTCTACTATTGTATATATAGCTACCATTTAATTTGGACAATTGTGAAAAGTTCATGATGTTAAAGGGTTAAGAGAGCTGGGCGGTTATGGCCATTTTTTTAACTATATTTATCTCCTTGGGACGAAGAGTTCTGTGTAAATGTATGTAGGAAAGTATTCCGATTTAAATGCTTTGAAAATATTTAGATTTTTTTAAAAAAATCAAATAATAGTTTATGATCAAATATATAAAATGCTATAAGAGACTTGTTGAGCATTCAGCCTCCTTATTAGGAGAGAAAGGTCTTTTAAAGATTTTCATGGTTTTGGGTTTTTTTTTTTTTGTTTTTTTTTTTTGTTTTTTTTTAAGGTTCTTACGAGAGACTTGGGAAAACCTCATACAAGCACATCTACTTCAACGCTACGTTTGAAATGCTCGTCATCTGGGTAATGACCTTAGGATGTATCATTTTCTCCTACGAAGCATTCAAGCGTCTCTGTAACCTGTACCACGCCGGTATTCTAAGATGGAGTATGTTAGCGCTTTTTATCTTAGACATATATCCGAACTATTACTCATTTTGGATGTTCGTTAATTACACGAATGATGGATATTACAAACAGTTTTTTCACCAACTTTTCTTCACCGTGACGGAACTATTTTCCACGTGGAACGTTTTCCGGCTGTGTTCTAAGGATTGTGATCTAGACTCTTGGAGCACATTTGGGATTATTTCTATAAGTCTGATTCACATTTTGTTGGGTGGAGTTGACCAGTTCTTTGCACAGTTGATACTGTGGAGGGACCAGCCATTCCAGAGGTTTCGGAATCTTGGCTTCATTCTCCCCGATATATTACATATAGTGATCACTTTTCAACTACTAGCCAAAGAACGACGCACGAAGTGGACAAGGGCCTTAACTCCGACAGAGTACAAAACCTTGGCAGGAGTTGTGTCCCTTGGGTTTTTAATAGGAAAATTTGTGTTTTGATTACTGTTGATATTCATAAACATAAAAATACCAAACTCCTTGTCTTTATTTATTATGTACAATTATTTATTATAAAATTAGAAATCACTTGATTTCGCAAAATAAAATTCATAAAAAATTGGTGATTTCAGTGACATTCATGATTAACTTTCCAATGTTGTATGTACAAACGAATCCATGTAATCACCCTTGTCTTTAAGGTTTACACATTAAAGCAATAATATTGTACAGCAGATTTTGAATGACGGAAGGAGGAATATAAGTGAAGTAATTAGGGAACTCCATTTCATCGTCCCTGTTTTGCCACTGTGTGTAATGTAAGTTTCGCCATCTAGCGATTGCATTAAAGTGGGCGTTGTCAACAGACCAGTATTTTGGATACAGCTCTATAAGCCCTGCGTGTTTAGGGAGAAACAGCGCAAGTGTTAACCCAGCACCGTGCATACCTACTAAAATGTCCGTCTTTGCAATGGCCCCAAGTTGGTCATGCATACTCATATTCTCTGTCCGCAGGCTAACGATAGAATGGATAGGATATAACTTGTGTACCGAGTCTTCTAGTTCGTTTTCGTTCTTAACCTTCCGGCTTATAATACCTCTGGGATTTCGTGGATGCGCTACATAATCGCGTCGCCAAAGAAAAGTTATATGCAGTTGATCACAATTCAATCGTTTGGTATTCGGTACGTTATGTTTTGCTAGAAAGAATAGCCTAAATTTTTCAATATGCGGTATAGATGGCAAGTTATGTCGAAACATAGGACTTTTGTACCCTTGGATATTCCATATCAGAGTTTTAAGATACAGAGGCGTCTTCAGTTGACCAGCGCGCACGTACCCTCCAAACAAAGTGGTCCAGATAGAATCAAGCCCACCTTGGGGATGACTATCAACAAACAAGATGTTAGCGGTGAAACTTTTAACATTGAAAAACAGGAGCATTAGAAAGGCATTGTACCAATCAGTCATCGTATGGTAAAGATTAGCATACTCGTATCGAGAGACTGCTATGGTGATTTTGTCAACTTCCTGGTGCGCGGGCATCTTTGAAACCGGTTTCAGAGCTGCCATCCATTTTACAAGATGGTCGCCATGTTGAAACTTGTACTTCATATCTGGTGTATTGTTGTCACAGCGGATTTGAAAATATCCGGATTTTAGTGTTAGGAACTCTTTCTCTTCCGGCTGGTTGAGAACGCTTTCTATTCTCTCCCCTCCTTGTGGCCCCGCGCTGAAGGAAGGATCCAGAAGAATTTCTTTCAGTATGGCGAACAGATGAGCGAAACCGGTAAAGCTACCATTACAGAAAGAGGTATTGGATTTTGACCATGCCATTACGACGTCGTTCATTGTGACGCCCAATATGGTGGGTCTTGATGATATTTTCAAAGCAAATTGGCTGGACATACGGGTATCTGGAAATGGTGTTGTCAAGTGGTGTTTTCTTTGTTGTCTGTTGTAAAAAGGCTCATTAATGGACACAAGAAGTCGCTTGTTGTCATTGTGTAGTAGAAAGAATAAGACTATGACGAAAAGAATTGGAATGATCAACAAGTGATTCACGTGCAATCTCATTCTGCACCCTGTAATGTAAAAGAGAAAATATTTCCAGATAAAGACAAACGGGACAAACACATTTTTTGCTTCAAGGGAAAAAATGAAGTAGGTTATAGTTCACAAGTATTTACGAAACGCAGAAATATGTGTACAATTACTATAAACATGCTATGTTCGCGGGGTTATTTTCGCCCCGTGTTATTTTTGCCCTTTGACACTTGAAAACAGTTTCGGCCCGTCTTGAATTCGCCCAGACAAATGGTTATTTTCGCCCCGTGTTATTTTTGCCCTTTGACACTTGAAAACAGTTTCGCCCTGTCTTGAATTCGCCCAGACAAAGTTGTGTTTTAAGAGAGATAATATGCGACATTGGAATTCGCCCAGTTTTAAATTCGCCAGATGACAACGAGGGCGAAAGGGGCGAAAATAAAACGGGGGCAAATATTTCCCTGTGTACAGTAGGTACAGACATACTGACATAGACACTCATAGATTTCATAGATTCGTCTAGATTTAACGACAGCTGAATGAATATATTCCATCATTACACCGAATTAGCTACTAGGACTGTACACCAATTAGTTACAAAGGTTAGGCCAAAATCGCAATAATATTCTTTTTAATATGTTGCGGTTAACAGGCACCTTACGTTATATAAATATTTTTCTCAAAATAATTGTTTACCCTTACCCATTTCTTCTCATGTATTAATTATAAGCTAGTGGGTATATTTTTTATAAAGAGAAAAGTATATAATTAATCTGTGTTGCGAATAAAGTTTGATAGCCATAACAGTGTGAGTACGGGCTGGCTACTATGGTACTTTAATCTGGCATGTACGGTGGTACTGCGTGATGAGTAAACTTCGAACATCTTCGCTAGCCAAGGGTTTCAGATACACTGCGTATACTTCCTCTATATACCGGCAATTTACAATGCATATATATCGGCAAACGGTTTATAAGGAACGTAGTGTATCGAAAACCCATTGGCTAGCGAGGATCGAACGACCGATCGAAGCGAGGCAAATGTCACTTACATACAATGTACATAAAATAAAAAAAAAACAATTCTGTAGGGCCTAATATATAAATTTACAACCATCAACATTTAGGAAGTCATTAATTGAATATTATATAAATATATGTGTGTACTTACTAAGCTTTAAACAAGATTTCTGCAGGCCCTCTACGTCACCAGATTTAAACATTTGATGAATGAAACGTGACGTCATCATTGTGACATCAATAAAATTTCGTTCATAACAAAAATTCTCTCTCTCTCTTTCTCTCTCTCTCTCTCTCTCTCTCTCTCTCTCTCTCTCTCTCTCTCTCTCTCTCTCTCTCTCTCTCTTAGACCAGTATCACAAATGCACAAGAAATTTGTTGTATATTTTCAATCTAGTGACATTGTTATATTTTAAGTCTAAAAAAAGGAAAGTTATGACTTAGAGAGAGAGAGAGAGAGAGAGAGAGAGAGAGAGAGAGAGAGAGAGAGAGAGATATGCAATGACAAAAAAACCACACCAGAATATGGGTATTGTTTTATTTGCAATACTGAAACTAAAAAAAAAATGAAAACTTTAGTTTTTACTTTACTTTATGCCTAACGCGAGACATAATTACAGTACATTCATAAATATCGACGATATATATAAGGTATCTGCTGTATTTACATAACATGCACACAATGTTAGATGATGTGTCTGTAGAGTGTAATCTCTATACTTTACTATGTAAATTAAGGACGGCGGACCCAATTCATTTATACAATAGAAATTTTATTCAAATTTTTATATAATGTTAATCAGTTAATGGTGAGTGAAAATCAATAAAAAAAATTACATGATCATCGACTTCCTTTTTTTACTAGGGGCGTTACAAAATTTCGGTACGAAAATCGGCAGATATAATAGAAAGTAATGGGAATTTTCTAGGGCGTGGTATAAAAACTGATATTTTAAAAATTCTGCAATAGATTTTTTACTCTAATTGAATTGTAATATGAAGAATTCAATTACCTTACCGATGAACAGAAAAAAAATGTAGGTCATCGACCTAAATTTTTTGAGGGGATGTGTCATTTTTCTTCAGAAATGTCATTGAAAAAAGGACATAATTATTTATTGCCTGACGTTACATTAACTGCTGTATATATAAATATTGTTAAGTTAATGTATAAATTCAATATCTACCAGAATATAAGACTATAAACTTCCTTTCGGCGTTGTATGATTTATAAACCGTGCAAATATAACGGACTTGTCGCAAACAGAGGAAATTCGGACTATTTTTTTTTAGTCCGTAATTTGTTCTCCACTAAAAATATTTTGGCATCACAAATAATTTTAATAAAAAAGTCTAATGAAAATATTATTATTTTTCTCTTATTCTGATGTACCTCATTACGACAGTCATATTTATAGAATATGCGCGGTTTCTGCGCAGAGGTGCGATCTCTTGAATTGGGTCCGTCGTCCTTAAATAAGCTGGATTCAAGAAACCCCCGGACCCCCCCCCCCCCCCCACTCCCTAGATCTGCGCATGTTATTGATATCTTTAAAACTATACCTCCGTGCATAACCATTATATTTACATTTTGCAGTGTGATAACACTACGTATCGATTTTGTACTATATAACCCATAACTTAAAATGACGTATAATTGGGGCGCCAGCGGGGTTTGCATATTTATATTTTAATATTTATTCGTAAAATGGCTTAAAATTATATAAATATAAGTAATAAGGAATCATTCTTTGAATATTATGAGATGATAATTTCGGTCGGGGCGTGATCAATTCTATCATAATGCCCTTCGGGCTTTATTGGATTTGATCACGCCCCGACCGAAATTATCACCTCATAATACTCAAAGAATGATTCCTTATATAAAAGTATTGTCCTTTCCAGTCGTGACGTCACAAGTACCTGTCTGCTGTAAACAAATCCCCCTACTTTTTAATTAAGCCATTTGATCATCAACGAAGGTTCATATCTTGTAGGGAAAAGACTACCATAGTTCCCATAGAACTCCATACAAACCTTAGGACCTCTCAGTACTTTACTATAATAGTCTCAGTCATATCTTTGGTATCATTTGAAACTTCAATTCAAGACCATTCAGAAATATAGAGTCCCGTGGCGTTTATAGGTCAAATTTGCAGCTGTTTAAAACTCACAGCGATCGGCAGTAAATATCACTCTTCCTAAAAAATCAACCCCATTCCTACAATATATCCTTGTGTTGGTATATTCTTTAAAGTGTTCCCTAATTTATTTTAAAAACCAATATTTTTACCACAAAATTATTACATACCTGAATTCAGTCAATTGCGTAACGCCTGCCCACTCATTCTTTATATTACAACGTTCTATAACTTTCTCTGATGTAAACATCCGCGGCGATTTGGTACTCTCTTTCCTGTAGAATACTAATGTCTCAAGTTTGGATATAGCTCTTATCGTTTTACGCTTGCACATTGATAAAATAGATCTTATATACAACAAAGAACTCCAAATATTACGTAACCACACCTGTACGTTTATCTTTATTAGTTTAAGGTAACTCCAGTGTTTAAGAAATCTGTGTCAAACCAAACATTTTTTTTATTTTAATAGTTAAAACAACTTATAAACTTACATGTACTATAGAGACCAAAATATTTATACCTTTGCACGTTTGTTTTCCTACAGTGAGCTTCAGCTCACAAGATCCAACAATTTAACAGCCAAAATTTAACACCATGATGCATGATCTCATAATTAATTAAATTATGCACCAAAATACATCATGTTAGGTTATAATTTAAGCCAATCAATTGATTATCATTAAATCATAAAAATTTTATTCATTTTCTACGGAAAATATAAAAAATATTACATTTTTTCCCCCAAAAATCACAAATTACATATTTTTGAAAAATTCTAAAAAATTATTCAGTTTACATACATTTTTTAAAAGAATATTTATTAAGAGATACATATTGTGTTAACAAAAAAACATAGTTTATCAAAATTGATCATCTAGTTTTTGCTTGATAGTCTCTTGAACATGTGTACCCCCATATTGAAATTGTAAATTTTACAAGTTGTTTTTTGCAAACTTTGAAAAAAAATGAAATGTACCAAAATGACACAATCTAACAGTCACTTAAATTGATATACTCAATGAAACTGTATTATACATACAAAATTACCGTCGAGACTGCCAAAAAACTAATATAGTTGAGTGCAGTAGTACCCCCTCCCCCTTTCTGTCAAATACTACACATCGGTGTTATGTAGTTTTAATTACACAAGTACTTACTTATCCTCTCCTCGTCTCGGAGGACACATGAGGTCGTCAAGCTACATAAACGCGGTGTAATTGTTGAAGAATGCATACAATACGTACAATTACATTACACACTCATTTACCTTTTTAAATTTCGCTGCTTTCCTTGCTTTCTCCAATCCCTCTAAATGACGGAGATGCTATTTTTTAACAAATTTTCCACTTTTTGACCAAACCATAATTATTTTAAAACACTTGTTGTGTGCCAAACTTATAGCCGGATATTTAGCACGCAGTGTAAAAAAAGAACCGGATCCGAAAGAAACTGGAGTTACCTTAAGTAAATTGACATTAACTTAAATCTTACATCAATTTATTTTTTAAATTAAATATACAAATAATGTTGAATTATATGTAAAAAAATTATTTTAAAGAACAAAATTTCAAATCTGCTAAAATGTGAATAGATAAGTTCATCCTTTCTCTCTTAATTACTTACCACTTACGACTGATAATAGAGATCACGTGATTATGATTTCCTATTTGTTTCATGCAAGGTACATATTATACTGATTACAGAGTATGGAACTAAGTTTACTGTAATTTTTTGCATGCAAACATGTACATACTATTGTATATATCTGTATAATACGATGTTTATCACTTGTTTGTTCATGTATGACGTGCACATGAATGTATAGACCAATGAGTTTTTTTCTTTCACCTCTATCGCAAGACCCCCCCCCCTCCCCCCTCTCTCTTCCCCCCCCCCCCCCCAACAATCTCTCTCACGACCCTATCATCAATTCTTCATCCTACGTACTCCACTCTCTCCCTCTCTCTCACACCCTTTTCACTCTCAACCACTCAGAAATATCAAGCCCATTATTTTCCCCTGAAATCACTCTCTAACATTTTCCCTAGTATGTCGACTTTTCTTTCTAACCTACATGTAATTCTCCCCCTCTCTCTCTCTCTTTTTCTCTCTCTCTCTGCCCTTTCACCCCACTCTCTTACAATACCTCTTTTTCTCACCACCCTGATCTTCAATTCCACTCACCAGACTCCCTCTTATATCACACATCCGCCTCTCTCTCTCTCTCTCATCCTCTTGTCCCACTTGCTCTGACCCCACTTTCTCTATCTCTCATTACTCTTTCTCTGTCTGATCCATCTTGCCCAACTATCTCGCCCCTCTCTCTCTCCCACCCTACATTCTCTCTCTATCACCCCTCTCTCTCTCTGTCCCTCTCTCTCGCTCACTCTCTCACCCTTCTCGCTTCTTTCTTTTTCTCTCATCCCACTCTATCGCTCACTCTTTCAGTATCACTCTCTCTCTCTCTCTCTTTCTCTCCCCACTCTAACTCTCAACCCACTTTCTCTTGCCCCGCTCTCCCTCTCACCCCACTTTCTCTCACCCATCTCATTCACTCCACTCTCTCATTCCTCTCTCGCCACACTCTCTCTTATCCTTTTCTCTCTCGCCCAACTCTCTCTTTCTCTTTCAGACCACTCTCTTGTCCCACTATCTCTCTCTCGCCCCAGTCTCTCTCTCTCACACCTTTCTTTCTCTCTCGCCCCACTCACTCAACCCTCTCGCCCCGCTCTCTCAAGCCTTTCGCCCCACTCTCTCTCACCCCGCTCTTTTACCCCTCTCGCCCTATTTTTTCTCACCCCTCACGCTCCACTCTCTCACCCCTTACACCCCACTTTCTCTCAACCCCACTCTCTCACCCCTCTTGCCCACACTCTTTCTCTCGCCCCATTCTCTCTCTCACCCCTCTCGCCCCACTCTCTTTCTCACCCCTCTTGCTCCACTTTCTCTCACCCTTATCTTTCTCACTCACCTCACTCTCTCCCCACTCTCTCTCCCTTCTCTCTTTCACCCCTCTTGCCTCCCCCCTCTCGCCCCCTCTCTCTCGCCCCTCTCGCCACACTCTCACCCCTCTCCCACACTCTTCCTCGCCCCACTTTCTCTCACCCCTCTTTCTCTTTCACCCTTCTCGTCCCACTCTCTCACCCCTCACGCCCCACTCTCTCAAGCCTTTCGCCCCACTTTCTCTCACCCCTCTTTCTCTCTCTCTCACCCCTCTCTCTCTCACCCCTATCGCCCCACTCCCTCTCACCCCTCTCTCTCACCCTCTCGCCCAACTATCTCTCTCCCCTCTATCTTTCACCCCTCTTGCCTCACCCCTCTCGCCCCACTCTCTCGCGCTCGCCTCCTCTCTCTCGCCACACTCTCTTTCACCCCTCTCTCTTTCACCCCTCTCACCCCACTCTCTCTCACCCTTCTCTTTCTCACTCACCTCACTCTCTCTCTCACCCCACTCTCTCTCTCCCTTCTCTTTCACCCCTCTTGCCTCACCCCTCTCGCCCCACTCTCTCGCGCAAGCCCCCTCTCTCTCTCTCGCCCCTCTCGCCACTCTCACCCCTCTCTCTCTCACCCACACTCCTCACCCCTCTTTCTCCCTTCTCGCCCCACTCTCTCTCTCTCACCCCTCACGCCCCACTCTCTCAAGCCTTTCGCCCCACTTTCTCTCACCTCTCTTTCTATCTCTCTCTCTCACCCCTCTCTCTAACACCTCACTCTCTCTCACCCCTATCGCCCCACTCTCTCACCCCTATCAACCCACTCTCTCTCACCCCTCTCTCTCTCACCCTCTCGCCCCACTATCTCTCTCCCCTCTATCTTTCACCCCTCTTGCCTCACCCCTCTCGCCCCACTCTCTCGCGCTCGCGCGCTCGCCTCCTCTCTCTCTCGCCCCTCTCTCTTTCACCCCCCTCTCTCTCTCTCACCTCTTTCACCCATACTCTTCCTCGCCCCACTTTCTCTCACCCCTCTTTCTCTCTCACCTTTCTCGCCCCACTTTCTCACCCATCTCGTCCCACTCTCACCCCTCTCTCTCTCTCTCGCCCTTTTTTCTCTCTCGCCCCACTTTTTTTCTCTCGCCCCTCTCACCAAACTTTCTCTCTCACCCCTCTCTCTCTCACCCATCTCGCTCTCACCCCTCTCTCTCACCCCTCTCGCCCCACTTCACCACCCCTCTCTCTCTCGCCCCACTCTCTCACCCTACTCTCACCCCTCTCTCTCTAACTCCTCTCGCCCCACTCTTTCTCACCACACTTTCTCACTCCTCTCCCTTAAACCCACTTTTCTAATCACACTCTCCTAGTAGGGTGAAAGTGAGTTACAAGAGAAGAATTTGGTGCCTAACTTACTCTTTCACTCACTTTTCCCAACACTCACTTACCCATCGCTCACTTACTCTCTTAAAGAAAACAACAAACCAAAGGACTTTATTAATATAACTTCAAACATGTAAAAATGTAGGTCCAAAACAAAACCATCATAAACAAAACACTTGGTCCATATATTTTTTTTATTTTCCAGAGTTCACACGTAGGCAAGTAAGACGTCTCCTAAAATGCATCGAAAAAATCTATACAATAGAAGTAGCTTTTTGAGTTTCATGAACTAATGTCTTTACGTCCTAATGAAGGATCCTTTGTACCGGTTATTCTTGATGCTCTACCATTGGTTTTGATGTCGGGTGTTCTTTAATAGTGTTGTGATTACGTAAATTCTCTACCATGCGGTGATTACGTAAATTCTCCACCATGTTGTGATTACGTAAGTTGGTTACGTAATGTAGCGTAAATAAAAATATCCGGTTTGAAAATTTAGAATTTATTAATGTCCAAAATCACAAAGTAAACAAACATCATTTTTAAAAGAAATCCAAAGTGAGAGTGTAAAATAATTATCTATCCCGCATGTCTCATCTTTGACAACTCCTCCCCTTTTTCTATAAAGGACCAATCAAATAACTTTAAAATGAAACCAAAATTTGGAGAACGCTCAAAGACATAAATTCTCAGAACAGGATACAGGAGGGAATTACCATAATAAATTCAAAGACACACCAGTCTAAGATCTGACCATCAATCAGATAAACGAAAATAAACAAATGGCAATAAACAGGGGATCACTGTGAGAAATGGATAAGGGAGAGGAGGGAGATGTCAACATGAGAGATCACAAACAGATGCGGCAATGTCTTTCTACAATGATCAAACAAATTAAATTTCAAACATAAAATAACACTCAGTTTAGAAAAGAAGAATTAATTCCATATGAATGAAATATATAACAAAATTTCCCGCATGTCTCATCTTTGACAACTCCTCCCCTTTTTCTATAAAGGACCAATCAAATAACTTTAAAATGAAACCAAAATTTGGAGAACGCTCAAAGACATAAATTCTCAGAACAGGATACAGGAGGGAATTACCATAATAAATTCAAAGACACACCAGTCTAAGATCTGACCATCAATCAGATAAACGAAAATAAACAAATGGCAATAAACAGGGGATCACTGTGAGAAATGGATAAGGGAGAGGAGGGAGATGTCAACATGAGAGATCACAAACAGATGCGGCAATGTCTTTCTACAATGATCAAACAAATTAAATTTCAAACATAAAATAACACTCAGTTTAGAAAAGAAGAATTAATTCCATATGAATGAAATATATAACAAAATTGTCTTTATCAATAAAATATACGTATGTATATAACAATAGCTACAATTGTAATACAAATAAGTTAATTAAATATCTGCATTTCCTTTGTTAAATGACTAATTCATTGAGAAAAATTAAATCCATCACTGTTACCAAGCGTATTTAGCTGTTATCCAAAATGGGATTAACCTTACTAGTAATTTCACCTAATTTTTTTTCTTTAATTAAAAAATAGAACCATTTAAACAAGACTTTGGACTTTCAGTAGGGGGTAGCTATCTATTTCTTGCGTCAAATAAGTTAAAAATGACGCGGTTTCAGGCGAAATATGCACCGATTTGCGTAGTCTTAGCTCAAAAAGCCAGACAAATCTTGTAGATTTCAAAGAGCCATGGCTGAGTGGCCAACAGTTAAATAGACAGATCTACGTCACATTGCTGTTTGACATAACAACCCAAAGTCCAAGCTCTTGTTAAAATGGTTTTAAAAGATCATGTTTCTAAGATTTCTGTAAGGCAGTTTTGCAAACACACCTTTATTTACTCGTTATTTTTTTATTTATGGGTATATATGTATATACGATGAAAAATATAAATGCCTGAAAAAAATGTAATTCTTTACAATAAAGAATGGAAATAAAGAATTTATCCATCATACAAGTGCATCCCCGTGGGTCAGTAAAATACTGTACATACAGAGATTTTTCGCCCCGTGTAATTTTCGCTCTTTTACACTTCCAAACAGTTTCGCTCCGTCTTGAATTCGCCCAGACACAGTTGTGTTTAAAGAGAGATAATTTGAGAAATAGGAATTCGACTAGTCTTAAATTCGCCCAGAGTGACAAGAGTAAAAAGGGGCAAAAATAAAACGGGAGCGAATATTTTCCTGTATACAGTATATCTACTCACGAAAACTGGTCCCCATGAATGTAAAAGGACTTAAGCGATTTCTATATATACTGCTCGTATATTTATCGCATTGAGAAAAAGAGCTCTATTTCAATTAGTTTGGAAACCGTTCAAATTGTAAAATTAAAAATTTTTGAATTCTTCCTAATTAAACAATAGTTTACGGCTTTAAAATTATATTTAATAATAACATTTATTAATAGATCTGGTAGGTAATTAGTTTATCCAACCCTCTTAATGAATTCTTGTTGGTGAAGCTAAGAAAAACATCTATTATTTTCACCATTTGAAAGAAGAATATGTCAAACGCAGCATGTATCTCATAATACATCTTCTGTGCATTATTTTGCCTATGTTTAAAAAGGAATGCTTTACTCTTGAAAATATTGATTGGAACTCTGACATCAGAGTTCTGGTTTATTCTATGAGCCTACACGCATCATCTATATAGCTCATTCTCGGATCCAGAACATTTTTTTTTCAGAGGGGGGGGGGGGGGTCCGATGGTTATTTGAGTTTGCCAGGAAGGGGGTCCGAAGCATATTTTTGGTAATTTTATAATGTAATTTCGAGAAATTTAAATTATACAGGGCGGGGAGGGGGGGGGGGGGTATCAAATATATATCAAACCTACCCCCCCCCCCCCTTGATCCGCACATGTAGCTATATTGTCCGTATGAAACATTATAATTCAGGCACGTAGCATCGTTTATCAAAATTAGGGAGGAGGGGCAGACCTACTCAAACATGTTGGCAAGCCGAAAGAAAAAAATCCGTAAATCTTTAATATTCTTATTCGTGGGGATAGGAGGTAGAGTGGCAACTAAAAAAATATAAATATGCTAATTTTCACTGTAAATTTTATTTGTAACATTGCCTACATGTTCCAGATTTAACGATTTTAGAAAGAGTATACTTAATTTAAAGTATGTTTTTTTTAGTAAATGGATCATCATTTTAAATGGATGATGCACAAGTTTACACATAAAATTAGTACGTGGAGAAAACATTTATTGTTATGTTAATTTTGCAAAATGTTTTGAACTACAAAAAAAAAAATCATGGCAGATAAACCGGTAAAAAAAAATCAAAATGGCGACCGATACGAACCTTGTCATTATCACATTTAAGTAAAATTATTTAACATGAAAAAAAAGATGTGTTTACGTCAGGTGCCTGTGATGTGAATAAAAAAACATAGGTAATCACAGATAACAAAGCTCAACGAGACGAGGCATCACTTCTATAAGGCATCCTTTATCATATTATATATAAATCATAGTATATGATCTTGGATATTCACGGATACTGTTTTGATACAATATCGTATATCATATGTCAAAATATATAATAATAACATAATACAATATCATAGTATACAATATCGTATATGATATAATACAATTTCATGTGATATAAAAATAATAAATATAATATATAATAAATTAATGTCATATTAAACAATATCATATATATGATACAATTTCTCAATATCGTATCATACGATACAATATTATATATTGCAATATCATATGAAACAATATCATGTGATAAAATAATATATTATATTATAATACAAAATCATATTATACAATATTGTATTATAATATACAATACTAAACATAACAATATCATGATACAATATCATATCATAATGTAAAAAGAATTTGATACAATAACATATTATATCACATAACATTTTACAAAATAATATGATTTAATATAATATTGTATTATATAAAACAATAGTGTATCATTTCATAGAATACTATATCATAGGAATCATGTGATATCATTAAACAACACATCTATCAAGCAGGTTTGAGTGAGGTAGAATTTTTAGCATCCTTGATAATGGATATCAGGCTCTGCATCTAAAACTACTTCTGCGATTCATTTATATTATTGTTAAATCAACTGTGCAAGCTATTATCTATAAAACATGTTATCTGTTCCAAAAAAACTAAGCCTCATCCAGCATCCGAAACCTATGGCTCAGATTAAGCATTCAAGCTTGTCAGGTGCATCAGTATCATAAGACACACCATCCATGCAAGTTTAATGAAGTTAGGACCAGTAATAACTAAGATGTAATCATCAGAGGGCAGCTGCTCCAAAAACTTTAACCAGCTCTAAAAACCTTAACCTCCTCCAGCATCCGAAACCTATGGCTCAGATTCAGCATTCATGCCTGTCAGGTGCATCTGTATCAAAAGATGCATCATCCATACAAGTTTGGTGAAGTTAGGACCAATAATAACAAAGATACATACATGTATATTTTTTAGCATCCTTGTTAATGAAGATAAGGCTCTGCATCTCAAGCTACCTCTGCGATTCATTTATATTATAGTTAAATACACCATCAAAGTTTGAAATAGTACTATTATCTATAAAACATGTTACCTGTTCCAAAAAAAAAAAACCTCATCCAGCATCCGAAACCTATGGCTCAGATTCAGCATTCAAGCCTGTCTGGTGCATCAATATCATAACTCGCATCATCCATGCAAGTTTGGTGAAGTTGGGACCAGAAATAACTAAGATATAATCATCAGAGAGCACCTGCTCCAAAAACTTGAACCAGCTCTTAAAACCTTAACCTTATCCAGCATTTGAAACCTATGGCTCACAGTCAGCATTCATGCCTGTCAGGTGCATCAGTATCATAAGACGCAACATCCATGCAAGTTTGGTAAAGGTAGGACCAGTAGCAACTTAGAAATTGCTATCAAATCTGAAATTCATGGCCCAGATTCAGCATCTAAGTCTTTCAAGTCCATAAGTAGGTCCAGATATGGTACGAATAAAAAATTTCAGGAAAATTTAGAGTTATCGAACATTGCTGAGGATCGGAGATCGTTAAGAAAACATTACAATTTTAGCCATAAATTCACCTCTTATTAAAAAGCGGTAAAACTTAATTTCGTGTCTATCAGTTTAGATAAACTGAAAGCTGACGCTAAAGGAGGCTGGGTTGTTAACATTTACCTTAAATTTTTTAAAATGATTTGTTTGGTTTAAAACAACTATTCAGTAAAGGAAATTTCTATATAATATAACTTAAAATTTGAAGGTTTTCTGATATCTTTATACATGCAGAGCTCTTCTTCTTAAAAAGATTCATATAGTCTTGAAATGGCCACGACAAGCCAGCCCTCTTAGCGAAATACGTTACACCGTAAGACAACAAGAGTAAAGAAGGAAAGACACATAAAGGTTATTTCTAAAAACAGTGCGTCAAAAAAAGTGCCTTAAACCTCCTTAGGTTATTAGGAAAGGTAGTGATTGAATTTGAATTAACTATTTTCTCCCGTGGAAGAAGACTAAGTAAAATTTAAATAAACAAAAGGTAACCTGGTTCCCGATGCCTTCCGAAGTGCAAGCAGGAAGGTCCTTCGTGCTTGCACTTTGGAAGGCCTTAGGAACAAGGCTAACGTAAAAGAATGCATTGTGCGTATTTTAGTTGAAATTGATTCATAGCTTTCAAATATGAAAAAAAAAATGTGAGCAAGCTCACACACCCTACGCATCCCCATTACTTGACAATGCTATATACACAGAAAGAATGGCAGCATTAAATACACAAAATAATTTTATTAAAAACGAGCAAAACTCCCAAACAACTATCATACCAAACTTCTTGCAAATTATGCACATCTACACTTTTGTCTTCAAAAACAAGATTCTAAATTCAATAAATTGCCAAATTTGTTGAAAAAAAATGGATTTAAGAGAAGCTGCGCTTACAAAATGTTCGTTACTATATTCAATAAAGGGCCAAAATTTCTACGATCAAAAGAATCGAAATTCCCAGAAAAAATAATTGAATTTGAATTCCCTGATAATATGCATAATTATCTATACATTAAGTATTAAATACCTACAAAGTTTGCGCTTACAAAATCTCCATTACTATTTTCAATATATGGCTAAAAGTCTTAGTTCAAAAGAACAAAAAATGGAGTTTGAATTCACTGGTAATATGCATAAAAACACATTGTGTCCTAAACACCTACAAAGTTTCACGAAATTCCATGCTGCAGTTTAACAGGAGTTGCGCTCACAAACTGACGAACTGACTGACGGAGGAGTCAAAAACATACCATATATCCGGTTTTGTTCGCGGTGATCTAATTTTCGCTTTTTTCGCGATCATTTTTTACATCACAAAATATTGAATACATGTACGTAGAGATTATATTCTGTGTTATTTTCTATAAGAAACTTTTCAAATCGCAAAAAATGACTGACGCAAACTAAAAATGATACACATTTTCCCCGTTCTTCGCAAACTTTGTGACACGCGAAAAAAATCGGATATACGGTAATACCCCTCGCAAATTTGTTGCGTATGGGATAAAATTAAAATACCATACAGAAATACAAGGAACAACAAGAAGTCATGGTCAGAGAAGCGCTTTTCAATTTACTACATTTAGAGACTGGCCCGGTTTTTCCTTTCCTTATCAATCTCATTGGTAGTTTGGTTATCACAGTTGATATTTTGGTGTCAATACTAAACTCATTTAAGATAACTTGAAAAAGGGGGGTTGTTTTATTTTGTTTTTGTTTTTGTTTTAAAATACCGCCATTATATTGTCAGAATAAAGGACATGGCTAAAATGGTTGGTCTTATGGAATTTACCTTGCAAAAGACAAAAATTATGTTGAAAAACTAAGCAAAGTGTTCGTAAAGGGTCCAAGCGAA
The DNA here is from genome assembly GCA_020458035.1 of Magallana ariakensis. Taxonomy (NCBI): domain Eukaryota; kingdom Metazoa; phylum Mollusca; class Bivalvia; order Ostreida; family Ostreidae; genus Magallana; species Magallana ariakensis. The sequence continues at coordinate 16,596,538 of CM035820.1, forward strand.
TTCCCGTAAGAAAAGAGTTGCCATTTCTGTCAATTCCTGTCAATATTTGTCAAAAAGGACATGCCATACAAAAAATATAGGACTGATTGCGTTGTCGTGATTTCAGTTATTATTTCTTTTTTTGACATGCGTGTGTGTTTCAGAAAATCGGCAGAAAATGATACGGATAGGAGCCCAGGGCAGGGTAAAGTATAAATATTTAAAAAAAAAAACCCACTTACAAAAGATAAAAGACTTTGATGTTGAAACCGCTGCCGCTGCTACTGATGATGATGCCGTTGCTGCTGATGATGATGATGACGATGATGATGATGACGATGATGATGGTTGTCTTTCTTTGTTTAACATCTTCATTTGTTGTAACTTCATAGTTCCCTTGGAAAGAGAAAAAAAATGAAAACATTATACATGTATTTAGACAATATAAGCAGTATTAAGCTTTCTTCTGTGATTTATACAATTAACATAACCCACGACAGCTCCTTTATGTACCGAAACAACGAAGAAAACATTTTATTATTCAATTGTTTATTACAGTTAGTCCGTAAACAAAACTTAACAAAGTTCCAAACGCTATATCAAATAGCTTGATTAATCTATCGTCATTTATGAAAAAAATTATCTTTAATTTATCTATTAATTTATTTGGATAGGGTCTGTTATCCGTTAAAGTAGAGGTTCCCTAATTTAAGTTATTTTAAACCCAACTTTATTTGCCGAGATTTATTTTTTATCATTTTAATTCAAACTAAGAATGAGTAATTATGTGCACGTGATTATAGTCTTCTCTCAGAAAAGTAAAAAAAATTACTTATTTTTAACCATACTTGATTTGTCGATATTTATTTTATATAATTTTAATCCAAATTACAGTTTTACAGCTCAGGTATAAGTAAGTAGGTGATTAACTATTTTGCTCATTAATATTAATTTTTTTTAAAAATCTTAAAAATCTCTCTCTCTCTATATATATTCCTTAAGAATTAATATAGCAAAATTAAAGAGAACTTAAGTTAATTATTGATGATTTAACAATTACTAGATGTAAGTACTTCCTTGGATCAATGTACATCTTAACTGTAGGGAAAAGTATGGAACGCCATTGCTGCCTTTATGTCAAATTCATATTAATATATGAATTGGTATATCATTAATATGCAATATTAATATCATTATATGCACTGCTAACATTATATAAATAGTGCCTGCTTGGGAGGGTACTAGTTGAAATTGACACCCCTCGAAAACCATTGTCAACCGACGCGAAGCGGAGGTTGACAATGGTTTTCGAGGGGTGTCAATTTCAACTGGTACCCTCCTAAACAGGCACTATTTATTTTATTATACTGAATACTTTAATTATAGCAAATTTTACTTCTTTTATATTGAAAAGACGTGAGTTTTACGGCAAACCGTACGCGCATAACTAACGCGCATGTAACAATTCGTTCTAACGGCCCGTTGCCAAGTGTGTTGCTAACGCTGAGGATATGAGAACGGATTGTCAACTGCGTCTAAACCAATCAGATTTCAGTATTTAACATGAAAGTATAATAACATTATATACTGTTATTACATCATTATATTTACATTTTCCAGTGTCTTTGCCTGTGATAACTCTACGTATCGATTTTGTACTACATTGTATATAGCCCATAACTTCAAATGACGCCAAATTAAGGCGCCAACAGGCTTTGCTTATTTATATTTAAATATCTAATCGTACGATGGCTTAAATTATATAAATATAAGTAATAAGGAATCATTCTTTGAATATTATGAGGTGATAATTTCTATCATAAAGCCCTTCGGGCTTTATTGGATTTGATCACGCCCCGACCGAAATTATCATCTCATAATACTCAAAGAATGATTCCTTATTCCTTAAATATTCAGGGGTAAAATCTTTATATGAAGTGGTAATATCATATATCATTACGTTATGTCGTAAGATCATTGTGTACAATGGTTTATTCATTATATGCTATGAACAAATCTTTATATGATATGACAAACTCATTTTATACAGAGATAAATTCAAAATAAAAACTGTTGTAATATATATGTTATGTGGTTTTACTCTTCATTTGTAGTTGCAAAATCCTTTTTATTCAGTGCAACTTCTTCAATAAGTATCAAAGGGGGGGGGGGGGCTGTCACCCAATCTACATGTAGATCCCCGTATGTATTGGTATACATGTAGCACCTCCTAAAAATAAAATGTGTTGGGAGCTGTATGAAATCAGTTCGCATGTGAATTAACATTATCATTAATCGCCTGCAAATTGACATAATTTCAAATGCATTTTTAAAACACTGAAAGTAATGTATGCGATTTTTTTAAAGGGAGGATATGATGTTGTTTTCCGTTCCCATACCCCCTGATACCCCTAGATCCGCACAGGTAATGAATAACTTGGCGAGGGGACAGAAAACCTCGGCTGTTTTAAGTTTGACAAATTTACTGTTTTATGTTTTCTTGATGGGTTTATTTTCTAATTGACGTTACCCGAACTTAGTTATCAATTGCGTGTAGAAGAGTTTTACTACATGTTTGCTATTCATTAAATTTCAATATATTTCGGAATGTAAATATCAGGCACGTAGCATCTTTTTAGAAAGTGGGGAGGGGGGGGGGCTTCCCCGAATCTTTACAAGCAAACAAACAAAAACAAAACCTAACTTCGCCAATGCGGGGAGGGAGGCATTCGTTTTAAGTTCATTTTCTATAATAAAAATTCGATCAAGAGAAAATATCTCATTAAAAAAAACAGGGGGGGGGGCTTATGCTTAGTGTCTGATTATAACTAAACAATGTAACTTACTATTGAAGACTTCGGACCTGAGTTGCATTGGTGTTGTTTTCCCTCAACGAAGCATTCGTTGACCATTGATCAGATTTCCCTGCTACATGTACGTTTCGTCATTGTCCGTTTAAGAACATGCAGATTTCTTCTACAAGTAATATGAAATGAGGGCAGTGTGAATATAAGAGTTTTATAAATACGTTAAAGAGCACAGTCATATAGTCATTATATAACTGCATGCTCGGATCTAGGGGAGGGTGTCGGGGTTACAAGAATAACTCCCGAACCCCTGGTGGGAAAATTCCAACGTATAACATTTACAGGAAAGTTGACCTCCTCGGCAAACAAAATTATCCCCCGGAAGAAAATTTGATCAGCTGGTAGCTGTTGCAAGTAAAGTTTTCCAAGTCTGTTTCATAAATTCTAGGATAAATGCCAATTCCAAGAATGCCTTTTTTTAAATTTAAAAATAAAAGATATATAAAAAGCGTTTGATTGTAGATCAGACTGTTTAACGCAAAAAATAAATCATCAAACGACATAAAAAGCGAACATATTAGTGCATACATATTTGAAATTCTACATACCTTTTGAATATTACCAGGATTTCATTAAAACAAAGCCACATTTCCAGGCGGGAACCTCTTCTTGTAGACCGTGCATGATCAATTCACGTCCGTTGTCCTCGAAGACTGCTCAGAACAGTGCGTGGTTCTTGCTATTAGTCACGTGGGCAGTGAGCGATCGTCGTTGTTGGGCAAACTACTGACCACGGAGTCAATAGATTTTAGAGAGAACAAGTGTCAAACATATCAATGTCATAAAAAAAGCTATGACATAATCAATCAAAGTACTGAAGTACTGACGGGAGTTGATTTTATCGATTATTATTTTTTTTTAGAATCAACGATATGTTATTTAGCATGACAAGTAATTTCTAATCTCTATTTAAATGAATATGAATTTTCGGACTTTTCCGACAAGAATTTCGAGAAAACCCCATATGAATCATGTTGTGTAATATTTAAAGATATAATTAATTACATCAAACTATGTATCAGTAATCAAAATATTTCTAAAAATTGTACACATGTCTGGATTCAACCAATATTGAACTCTAGTATCGTTCAACCAGACGCTCGGCTGTCTCCGTTAATCTCCGACTACCAAGAGAGACTCTCTGCTTGTCGGAGATTTACGGAGACAGCCGAGCGTCTGGTTGAACGCTCTGGCGTAGGAATACATACGACTACAATAAATATATAAATTGTTCGTACTATTTAAAATCTGACTATTTTCAAGGTATTTATAAATACGTTTTCTTGAAAAACAATGGTTCAGCATACATTACACCGCACCTATCTATTATTTCAAGAACTAACTCTTGTCGGCGGTGATGATTTGTGCTTAGGTCCAAACACTGTTTCACTTTCGGTTTACCAGAGTAACTGCAGAGGAGAGTTGATTAAAATCAACTCCCAAAAATTGTAAAATATAAAAGTATATCATTTTTTTTTATCAAAGAAGATGGGGGAACAAGATAGCGCAAATGCACATTTGGTTTAGTCGTAATTTAATTTTTTCCAACTAAATATACTTCATAATGTTATAATACAAGTTTACAAAAGCACAATTTCTAACTATATTTAGTTTTGAATATTTTAACAAACGATAAGAAAAAAAAAAAATTCTAAAGTTATGGTGGTTCGAACCCACAACCTAAAAACCTTCGCTTTATAATGTTACCAAATGTCTGGTGCTCTAACCATTGAGCCATTTCAGTCACACCAAAATCAAATGTTAAATGCTATATGCTACTTCAACCACGAATTTACGGACTTGCAGTATTTTTATCAAACGTTCAATTGTTGCGATACAAAATGAAATTTTTAAAGTATATATAGTGGGTCATCTCTCCAAGTTCTTGTTGATTAAAATCGCTTTGATTTCCTTTACATCTTATATAGACTATCACAAAAATATGGAGCTCAGACCCACTCTATAAACGAAAAGGAATTGAAGTTCTGAAAATGACTCTATTTGGAGGTTTTGACACGCATACGCCAGTTTAAATCAACCTATTTCAAATATTTAACATATTTAAGGGTAATAAATCGATGTTATGGTACTATACATTGTTTTCAAGAATTGAGAAAGAAATTATGAGATTTGTTCATATATCAATTTTGTAGTAATTTATCTCCTCATATAGGCAGTTTACACGCCTTATTCAGCCATCTTCTTTATTTTAAACAACAATTAAATAATACGGGTCTACGATAATCCCTATATGCACGTACATATGATAGGATACATTTGCAAGTTGTGTAATTTTGTAAATTTTTATTGATAAATTGTAACTTAAGTACTAAGCCTGGTAAGGAGTGAGTGATCTATTAAACTGCATGGCTAAGTGTCAGAAAGTCAGAAATATACTGTAACGCGTAAAAGGTCAAGAAAGGGTCAGTAAAATAAGACGGGCAATATAGCAGGCATTTTGAGGAGGCTGGATGGTCAATGAAGTAACCATCAGGTCTACCTTAAAATTTCATTTAGTATCCAATTCTAATATTTGAGTTTTTCCTACATCTTTATACCGAGCTCTTCCTTTAAAGGAGACAAATATAGTCGAAAAATGGCCACAGCCACCCAGCCCTCTTACATTTACATGTCCGTGTAAATAATTTTTGTGACCTGTGATGGCAATTGACATACGATTAACGTTAAAGAAGAAGGGGATTTTATCCCAACAAAACTTTTTGGTCATAGTGTGTGTTTTCGTCGCGTTTGCCAAAAACATTTCACCGACTTGTCTTTGAACAGTTGGGAACCTTGCTTTGCTGGTCTCAAGCAAAATATGTTATTATACTTTCATGTTAAATACAGAAATCCGATTGGTTTAGACGCAGTTGACAATCCGTTCTCATACCCTCAGCGTTAGCAACACACTTGGCAACGGGTCGATAGAACGAATTGTTACATGCGCGTAAATTATGCGCGTACGGTTCGCCGTAGAACTTGCGTCTTTTCTATAAAAAAGCAGTAAAATTTGCTATAAAGTTAAGACATTCAGTATAATAAAATAAATAGTGCCTGCTTGGGAGGGACCAGTTGAAATTGACACCCCTCGAAAACCAACCTCCGCTTCGCGTCGGTTGACAATGGTATTCTCGGGTTGTCAATTTCAACTAGTACCCTCCCAAGCAGGCACTATTTATATACTCATACTGTGATACATGCACACAGGCACCCAAGTAAATGCATAAGGAAAATAATTCAAAAATAATTCAACTAATCTTGTTGATTTCCATGAGCGGCAGCCATAACTGAATGACCGGCATTGAAATAGACAGACTGCTGTTTGACACAACTACTTAAGAAGGCTCAATGGTCGTGGAATTTTTAGACTGTATTGATCTCCTTTAGGAGATGAGCTCTGTATGAATTATGGAAAAATACCAAACATAAAATGGTAAAATATATTGATATTTTCTTTGCAAAATAATTAGTTATAACTAAACAAATCTCTTAAAATTTTAGGTAGATCTTATGGTTAATTTGTTAACCACCCAGCCTCCTTATAGAGGGCGCCATTTTTATGTAGTAAAACTGCTAAGTATGTAGATATCCGGGTTTTTTTTTCGCGTGTCACAAAATTTGCGAAAATGGGGAAGATACATGTATTAAGCATTTTTAAAATGCCTCAGTCATTTTTGCGATTTTAAAAGTTTCTTATAAATATAATACAGGATATAATTTATGCGTATTGAATATTTTGCGATTTGAAAGAGATCGCGAAAAAGGCGAAAATCAGATACTCGCGAAAATTAGAGAATATATGGTATTAATCGCCTTGATAAGGAGAGCTCTATATAAATATATAAGAAAACAACTTAAATATTTTGGATATTCATTTACTAAATGACAGTTAATGCTACAAATATATTAAATGGGGAAAATTTATTAAGGTAATTTTGATGGATAATTTGTTGACCATCCAGGCTCCTTAAAGTCCATGGTCTTGTTAAAATAGATCTTTTTAAGAAGATGAATAAAAAGAAACCATATAAGAATTATCTTAAAAACTTTGAGTACTTGTAAATAATATCAGAGTCTTTTGAATCTGTTCAAAACAGTTTGTCTTAAGATTTCTAGTTTTGCTTGCAGAGAGAGAGAGAAAGAGAGAGAGAGATAAACTGACAAGGACTCAATGACTGATTTTGATGGGTTTTTTAAACATATTTTAATTCAACATGACAATATCTTATTCATAAACATTATCTCATTTTTTTTAAAAAATATTTAACACTCACATTTTAAATTCCATCAAGATTCTAACAACAATAACATTACAGATGTACATGTATATTACAAAGATCTCACTGTGTCATGTGGATCTAAGGAGGTGGGAGATCGAGTGCGTCCACATCCCCCCCCCCCTTCCGGAAAAATCAAATTTCTCTTAAATTTACATAGTAAAATTCTCTAAATACCCCTCGGCGCCCCGTGGAATAAAAATTCTGCATACACCCATGATATTGTGATTTCACTGATAATTTGTGAACAATAATTTTCATAGATTTAGTGAAAATCACAGTTTGAGCCCATTGATCTTATAAATACAATATATTATACTTTCAGAAATTGCACTTCAGTTAACAATTAGATTTATGGATCAACTCAACAACAAAACCCACGAAAATTGGTATTCAATGAATATTACTGAGTTTGTACATCTACATGTATACAAATCATCCCTAAACATCGTACACCTAATTTACACACCTTCTATGTACATAAACATGTCTATCATACGTATCAATCCATACATACGTTTAGACTTTTGTTCTTCATACATGTACATGTAAATATACAAACCATATACACTGCATCTATAATCATGTATGTACGTCACACATGCATACACATCACGTCTGTTTGTCACATGCATACACATCACGTCTGTACGTCACACATACATACATGTACACATCACGTCTGTTTGTCACACATACATACATATCATGTACAACATTGCATACTTTGGTTTCATATCCATCAAATAAATACAATGTGATAAAACCACAGTCGCACCCAAAACACACCAGAACACATACTGTACACATGAATACATCTCTTCTTAAATCTTAGTCTTTTGAGCGTTTCTTCTTCTTTTTGTGTTTTTTAGCAGTGCTATTCTCTGTACCAACACTAGCACTACTTTCTACCACGTCCATTTTTTCTGATTTGTCTCTGTTTTCATCAGCAATTGCACAATGGCTAATCTTCGAGGTCCTTCCTTTTCTCTTTTTGACAGATCTTTCTACCTCTTCTTCTTCTTTCTCCTCCCCCTTATCTTCTTCTTCTTTTCTTTTGACTGGTGTTTCTTCTTCATACATATCTCTCTTTCTCTTTTTTCTCTTCTTCTTTTCCTTCTTCTCACTTTTTTCCATCAATTCTACATCTCCTTCCTCATTGGAGTGTTTTTCTTTCCGTTTTCCTCCTTCTTTTTTCCTTTTCTTTGAACCTTCCTTTCCCTCATCATCCATCCCATTCAACTCCTGACTTCCTTGACCATCTTCAGAACTCACTTCTTCCTGATCTAGCCCATTTTTGGGGCTGCCCACTTCCTGGTTCATTTTCCTTCGTTTGAAGCAGGCGACAAAGAAGCCGTTGGTCAGTGTTGCAGTTGGACTTGCTCGTAAATATCGGTCACTTTTCTGATAGCCCTCCCTCCCCCGCTCTGGCCAGTTTTTCATCACCTTTTTTATCTTGAATCTGAAAATAACAAAGTCAAGCTTAGTATAAATGTAGAAATCAATCTGGTTCTTTTGTAAATAAATTACTGTATACTGTATACCTAGTCAGGGAAAAATTCGTCCCGTTTTATTTTCGTCCCATTCGCCCTCGTTGTCAGCGGGCAAATTTATGACTGGGCGAATTCCTATGTCGATCTCATATTATTTCTCTTAAAACACAACAGTGTCTGGGTGAATTCAAGACGGGGCGAAACTGTTTGCAAGTGTAGAAGGGCGAAAATAACACGGGGCGAAAATAACCCTGTATACAGTACATGCAGTATTCAGTTTTTTTCTGCATGTCATAAAATTGGCAAAAAGGGGGAAAATGAGTATGGTAACTTTTCTAATTTATGTTAGTCATTTTTTGCCATTTAAAAAGTTTCTTTTAGCAAACAATACCAGATGTAATTGCTGTGTATTGGATATTTTGCAATGTAAAAGTGATAGCGAAAAAAGTGAAAATTAGCGAATATACATGTATAGTAATATCCCTTATGGTAATAGATTATTACAGGTATCGTTGAGACTGAGGAAAAAATTACAGTAAATGTTTACCAATATTTACAGTTACTAAGTATTTTTCCCTCCACTTCTAAAGAAAATCAATTGTAATTCACACATGCATGACAAGACAGAAACCTACGTGATCCAGTATTATGACCTAGCTGTGACGTAAGAATATATGCATTCTAAACTGCTTTTAGATGCATTGTTTAGCTTTATAAAAGACAACTTTAATTTTAGTAGCTAAATTAAATAATTTTTGTATGCTCCACTGATGTCTTCTTTGTACTTTTTCTGCTATAATTTCGTGGAGTATTTTTTGATCGATCAAAACTAAGGCTTAACTGAGAGCATGGCCTCCACGGACTTGCATGGACTAACCCCTGACCCCCAAGGAGTTGTAGTTAGTTCTACCATAGTAACTTTCACATAATTATATGGTAAATTGGCTGTTCCTATGTGTAACATTAAAAAATCAACAATAAGACTGTACACAGGGTTATATCGCCCATGCTATTTTCACCCTTCTTCGTTTGCAAACGGTTTTGTCCTGTCTTGAATTCGCCCAGACGTTTTAAGAGAGATAATTTGAGACATTGGAATTCGCCCAGTCTTAAATTCGAACACAAACAACCAGGGCAAAAGGAGCAAAAATAAAACAGGAGGCGAATATATATTTCCCTGTATACAGCAATAACTTACGTAATTTAAACAATTTATGGATAATTGATAAAATGATGAAAAGATAAATGTGAACAGTAAAAAAAATTTTTGGGTGCTTCATTTGGTATTGCACCAGCTCCCTTGGGTCATCTTCAATCTTTGATCAGGTGTAAATTTACCTCTCTTTGAACTTCTCGTAGATTTCCTCACAGACTTGCTCATTCTCTTCCTCGTTGATGGAACATGTAGAATACACAATCTTTTTAACCTTTGGGAAGGAGAAGGCATGCCGTAAAATCTGGGCCTGCAGCTTGTGGAGTTGGCCAAGACGATGCTGTGAGACGGACGTGTCATCATTCGTCAGGTTGTCCAGCCGGCTGACAATACCTGTAAACAATTAAGATTTGTTTATTCATTCATCTCACACAGTGAAGCTTCATTAAGAGGATTGTATGTATGAGCGACTGATTGATAAAAATTCAAGTGCCTGTGATCTATCCCAGTATTCTCTTGTTCAATTGTCAACAATTCACACCAAAATACTTGATTAGATTTCTTATATTTTGAATCTGCTATCAATGCTTTCCAATTAAATTTACACAACATTTTACTTTCAGTCATGACATCATCAACCTATGTAATGCAAATTGAATCTAAATTATTGCGAAAAAAAATCGTCTCTCTTTGATTCATATTCCGCAGAATTACATAATAATTTATAATCCATATGATGCTTCCTTTAACACCCCTGCGTACCAAAAATACCTCGGATCCACCTTCCTCCCCGGAAAACGAAATTTAAAAAAATTATCCCCCCTTCCCCCTCCCCCATCCCAGGAAATTTTGAGCATGATGAGTGTGTAAAATAGAAGCCAGTGCTGACCTGACCCGCTGCAGGATGGGTCCACCATAACATACTCCACATCTCTGTAGGTCTGGCTGTCTGTCTTGACCCTCAGGAAGTCCATACAGCGGGCCACTTTACAGCTGACCCCTGCTTCCTCCATCCGGTCTTGTAGAATTTCTATCCTGTCCTCCTTATGGTCAAAGGCATAAATTGTACTGAAATACAGCATTGATTATTTGAAGCATTATCGTATGAGATCAAATGCAGCATACTGTAAACGTATTATATTTAGCGTGCACGATATTTGGCGGAAAATGACTTTTCAACAAGTTAGCGTGGATTTGAAGACTTAGTGTCTTTGCTATTTAATTTTAAGGCACAAAAATTAGAAGCATAAGATTAAAGGGGCATGGTCAAATTTTTTTTATCTGATTTTAATGTTTACAATGCTTCAGTAAGGCATTTCTAAATGGCTACCAAAATTTGAGTGTCATTTGTTGAGTTATAAGCGAATTACAGAGCTTATAATTCTTTGCTATGTAAACAAAGCTTTTGTTTACATTTTGAATGTTGAAGTAAAAATTTCAGTTTTATAGACCTAAAATGAATGTATTAAACGTTAGGAACTGTTTATTTATGCTTAAATGAGTAAGAAAAAAGACAAATCAGCTTGAAAAAGATTTTTACTGGTATATTGAACCTATGTAAACAAAAACAGGGCACGAGCCTTGTTTACATGACAAAGAATTGTGAGCCCTGAATCTCGCTTTTAAGGAGTCTCGGGGAGAATGTTTCAAACATACGATTTCCTTTAGTTCTACCCAGAGGACGCAAAATTTTAAACCTCCGACCAACCTTAACCCTACAAATGACTCCCAAATTTCATTTGATCATATGAAATGCATTCCTAAAGCATTGTAAATAATAAAAACAGAAATTTTAACATACAATGTGACCAAAATCATGACCATGCCCCTTTAATTACCCTTTGTTTCCCATTAAACTGGCCATATGACTTGTCTTGTTGCCGGGGGCAGCACAGCTGTCTACGACCACAGCTCCCTCTGGTGGTGACAAAATGTGAGCGGGGAGACAACTGGCCTGAAAAAAAAATTAACAGTTTAATAGGCCAAAAAATATTGATGTATTAGTTCTCCGGCACCACAGCATTAGGTTTAATGATGTCACACTGATTGATTTCATTGCAGTCTTGAAAAGAAATAACTTATTTTTCAATTTTAAGTTAAAATATGAAAATTGATTTATTCCCTTTGGCAAATTTGGCAATAAAAATAAAATACCTGCCTGCTGCATTGCATTTTGAAATTTTGACCTAACTTTACCTGAGGTTGCTTCCACACAAGTTAAAGCTTTTCTGACCAAATTTTGAAAAGAAAGTTTTCAAATTATTTCTCCATATATTCCAATGTAAAAATTTGACCACCAGCCTCCATTGTGGTCCCACCATAACCCTGGGGATCATGATTAGAACAACCTCAGTCTACACTACCTGAGAATGCTTCCATACAAAAATGGTTTTTGAAAAGATTTTTCAAGATTTTTTCTCTATAATATTCCTTTGTAAACAATCAACTCCCAAATGTACCACCACCTGATGTGTTCCGTTTAGAGAGTCCCACCATAGTCGGGCAAAGATCTTGTAGTTTTCAGCACGTGTCAATTACTGTCAATCAAAATCCACGTGGTACAAATAAACGATTTAAGATTATTCCCATTTGTACGATCTTTAAATTTCCGGCAGCTCATAATTACAATAAATAGGTATGTGAAAGGGATTTTTATGTTCTTCAACTGTTACAATCAACGTTATTTCTTATTTCAAAACAATACAATAGGTAAATCTGAAGTCATTCACACATGGGTTTTCAGCTGTACTGTCTCTTTAAAATTCAACCCCCTATTGTGGCCCCATCCTACCCCTGGGAATAATGATTTGGCTAAATAGTTTTTGCGAAGAAGATTTTTTAACAATACCAACAAATTTTTAATAATTCTTAATTATCTCCCCTTAAAAGAGGGCATGGCCCTTTATTTAAATAAACCTGAATCCCCTTTACCCAATGATGGCTTGTGTCAAGTTTGGTTGAGATTGGCCCATATTGGTTCTGGAGAAGAAGTAAAACATTTAAAAAATGTAAAAAAAAATTACATACAGACAGACAGATGGAAGGATAGACGGACAGGCAGTGATCAGAAAAGCTCAGGTGAGCTAAAAACAATACATGCAAAAATTTTATCCTGTATTCTTTGCTGTGGGGGAAACTTTTCACCAGAAAAATGATTGACACAAATAAAATAAGTTACATATATACCCAGATACTGTGATACTTATGATAAACAAAAAACCCCACAAATTTACAGTAGTCCAAATACTGTAACAATAAAATAGATGCCTAGTTTTTCAAAATCAATTTTACCTTATCTTGCAGAATGACTCTGCCGTCCTGGACAAGTCTAGAGTCATGAAAATCTGTGTGTGCAGGGAAGACTAGCAAGTCATCAAGATGGAAATCCCTCAAAAACTGGTTCTCTTCCAAATTTTGGCAAACCTCTTTGAAGCTGAAAGTAAAAAAAACTTTAAATTCCTATACGGTTTGACATGTTGGAGGACAATTTTCAGCATTATGATTAGCTGTGATTTCATCCATATTTATTAAATACCACTTTTTGTGGTTTTTGTTGTTTAATTCATCCCCCCAAAAATGTTTAATTATGCAAATGTTCATTGAAGTTATTATATTCTATTATTATACTTTTATATTAAATACTGAAATCTTATTGGTTAAGACGCAGTTGATAATTTGTTCTATTACTCTCAGCGTTAGCAACACACTTGGCAACGGGCAACACAACAAATTGTTATTTGCACTTGAATTATGCGCGTATGGTTCGCTGTAGAATTCATGTCAATTCTATATAAAAGCAGTAAAATTTTCACTAAAATTAAGACATTCAGTATAATAAAATAACTAGTGCCTGTTTGGGAGGGTAACAGTTGAAATTGACACCCCTAGAAAATTATTGTCAACCTCTGCTCTGCGTCAGGTGACAATTTCAACTGTTACCCTCCCAAACAGGCACTATTTATATGATAGCACACTGTATTGATAAGACCACTGGCCCTTACTTACATGTAACTATCCTTGAAATTGTGACTTTCAATAAATCCTCGAAAATTGATTACCAGCAATAAATCCACAGTATTCCTTTACAGTTCTAAATGATGGTGGACAAGCTTTGAGGCAAGCTTCTACATATATATCTGTTTTTAAAATACATAATTGTGTACCTGAATTTAAAGTTAACAAGAAGCAGTGCTAAGGAGGTTTTATGTTAAAGAACTAGGTAGACACTAAGTACAGTTTCAGTCATATTTTGCCCTGTTTTAGAGTGATTTTTAAAAATATCACAGGAAATTGAAATGTAACGTTCATTTACACAAGAATACCCATAAATTAAGAATCTAGCTTTCTCAAACCTAGTGGCTTTCATGTTTCCGGAAGAACACAATGATTTGTTTACTTTATTTAATTTGAGCATATAAATGTAAGACCAACACATTTGCTTAAAGTTAACTATTTATGTGGTTTAAAACATCGCTTTTTCTGCATTATGATAAAAATTCTACATTGTACAAGGAAAAGAAAAAAATCCCACTTTTTTATGATTCAGAAATTAAAAGACAAATTAAGCACCTAATAGCCACATCGAGAACCAAGTAATTAATTTTTTATGGCCTAATCTTGAACATTTTCATTAGTTACATGTGATATCATTTTTAATTGTGCCTTTTGAATCAATCTATGTACTGGTCAATACTATTGATTCCCAATTAAACGAAACAAGATTTTGAAATTTCAGACAGTTGAGGACTACAAGAAATCATAACAAAAATTTGGTGCTTGTGATATTACATGAAACAAATTGATTTCATACAAATCAGCATAATTGCAGAATAAAGTACTCTCATAAAATAAGAAATCTACAGTATTCAAATGAGCTATGAGTTATTCTCTTCTCATGCATACAATCAAGGATCCTTATATTTTGGTTGTGGTTTGTAACGATGATTATTATTTTGAATGCAGCTAGTACCTGGAAAAATCTGTTGGTACATGAAGCAACGTCCATCCCTCGTCCACAAAAGAATTAATGACTTTGTCCATGGAAGTTTTGATCAGGTTGACTCTGACATAACGAGGTAGGGCTGTAGGTAAAAAAAATTAAAGAATTATATACATGTATGAAATTAAGTTTTCTTTTTTAAAGCACTAAGCATAGCTCATTGCTTTATTGTTGTTAGACTTCTACTTCAATCTGGTGCATCGAATAACCGCCCCCTATGAGCAGAAAAATACATAATTTATACTGGTTAGGGAATCAGTTTCAGGGGTTTATGGACATAATTGAATGGGCTATTGTGGTTCTAATGTACGGACTATTGTGAATCTAATGTGTGGGGCTTGCATACATCATTGCAGGGGCTGCCACGCAGTGATGAGGAAATATAGTGCATATACAGAATCTGAAATGTAGAAAAATAAAATTGATTCTTTTTAACTAAGCTTGCACAATGTAAATTTCCTTTAGAACCAAGCTAGGTTACACTTCTCAGTACTATCAGTACTTTGATTTTGCATGAATTTAGAAATACATCTACCAAGCAGTGTGATGTTTAACAAAAACATCACCATTTGGTAATCTTTGTCTATTATTTCTTGCATTTCCGTTTCGGCTGTGCATGGGCAAACTCTGTTTCAAGACTACTCATTATCTATGCTGCACTGAGTGATTGGACATTTATCAAAACGTTTTAATTTGTTATTCTATAATTTCACATATAATTGGTGAGATTTCCTTTAGGTAAGTGTAAAGAAGTCAATCGAAATACTAGGACTGGGATTGTTTATGTGCCCTAGAAGTATCCAACTAGTTGGTCCAGTCACTTAATGCTGGTGAACCCCAATCCCCCAATGTGACCCCCATCCTACCCCCCCCCCCCTTGAATTTACACTACCAGAAGATGCTTCCACACAAGTTTCAGCTTTTTTGGCCAAACAGTTTTTATAAAGAAGATTTCTTCAAACCTAGCATCGCTTCATCACTTCAACTTTGTTTCATTTGAATCTATTGATATTGACTTTAATTGATGAAAATCAATTTTTTTTAAAATATGGTAAAATTAATAGCAGAGGGATCGACATTCCAATTTAAGAAGTTTTTTTTAAAAATGCCACCAAAATTTAAATATTTCTTAATCTTTCTTTGAAAGAGGACATGGCCCTTCATTTTAAGAAATTTGACATTCTTTCACCTAATGCCCCAGTCACACATTCACGGATCAACTCCATGGTTCTACTACAGAATATTTTCCAAGGTTGGCGCCGGAAAATCTAGTGATCATTAATTGATACGGAGTAAATATGGAATGGATACAAATTAATACATACGAATTACTACGGATATATACAGAGTTAAAATGGACTTCTATGTTCTAAAACGGTTTAGTAAGTTTTACTAAGGAAGTACTACGGTGGTTTCATCCGTAGTGGAATTTTGAACATGTTCAAAAATTGTCGCAGCTATACAAGTATTGCTACGTTTGGATACAAAAACAGATGGAAAAGCCACGTGTCAATACATATTGCCACGAATGATGCCGGATCGCTTCCGTAGCTAATCTGGCATTTAATCCGTGAATGTGTGACTGGGGCATTAGGATGCTATGTGCCAAGTTTGGTTGAAAATGGTCCACTAGTTCTGGAGGAGAAGATGAAAATGTGAAAATGTTTACAATGACAAAAACGACACACACAAAACACACAATTTTGATCAGAAAAGCCCACTTAAGCCTTTGGCTCAGTTGAGCAAAATGTGTTACATTTGGAATGTTGACATGCTCCCTACCCTCTGTTGTTGAACATGGCAGCTCTGAGTACTCATTTACTCCATATGCAGTCAGAAGTCTGTCAAATTCACTGGTAATTATCTCCTTGTTTTTTACCATTACTACCTAGTACCAAAATAACAAAAGAATACAAATTTTGGGATGCTTATTATTCTATCTTTTCCTTGGGCAAAGGAAAAATTTTAGAGATACATGTACAACATATAAACCTTAAGGAGCATCCCTTTTTAACTATTTATGACCCTCAATGATGCTTCATTGAAGAATTCTATTTTTCCATTTTAGATGTCTAGAATTTGTTAAGTTACAGCAACTTAAGCATTCGTAATGCTTGGCCAAATAAAAATATTATTAGTCAAGTTACAATCAACACACAGAGATTACAATTTTTTATTATGAAAAAAAAGCTTGAGCCTTAATTGCTTTTCTAGACATTAAAAATGAAAAAATAAAATTTGAAAATTTTGAGCTCAAATCGTATTGTGTTTAAATTTAAATGCATATAGAAAAGGGGACAGACAACCTACTTCCAAAACTTTATTTATTTTTTTTTTTTTTTGTGTTCAAGGCAAAACTTCAAAATATAATACACCAGACAGGTACCGTACCTTATTCATTTGTATTTTGACGGCAAGATTTGCATAGAGAAATAATTAAATTTTCCTATTTTAACTTAAAATTGAAATTTGTATTATGTTCCCTCTTAACAATATGGCAATAAAAATGAATTAATGTGGCAGCAATTGACCTAATGCGGCAGCATTTGACCTAATGCGGCAGCTTGTGCCTGAAAACCAATACATCAAGTAAACTCTTTTTGGCCTTTATTGTTCAAAGACGTCTTTTTTTTGTACCTTTAACCTTCCTGGTTTGTAAAGCCCTGGCCCAATCATAAAGTCGTACAATAAAACTCTGGCCAGCATCCCATCATTCCAAAGTAGACTGTTGTTCTCCAGAAGTTTCGTCCGCTTCACGACCGTTTCCAAAACTTTCGCAAACCTCAAGGTCTGACTGACCAAAGCTGTTAACATCTGTTTCTCCTGTAAAAAAAATTACCGTTAGGATGTGGTGAAACTTGCTAAAGAGGATGACTTTGGGATATATATATGTAAAATACATGTACTGTAGATTCCTTATTTTACGTAAGTACTTTATTCCATGATTCATGAGAATATCAAATCGCTAACATGGTACTTTTATACTAATTTCTTATAGTTCTCAACTCTCAGAAAATGAAAGAGAGATTTTTAAATCTGGGAGGGGTACTGCTTCTCGCGATTTTTCATGGCTATTAAATCCTCACGTTTAATTAGAAATCTACAGTATTTTAGCATTCAGTACATCATAACCAAGACTTTTTTTTTTAAATATCTATTAAAAATGTTAAGAACAATGGGTGGTCAACAAATTGCCCATAAGATTGATAGATGTAATTTAGAATTTTAGATAAAAAATTGTTTTAAGCTATAAATATCTTGGGACAGACTATAGATACCGTGATAGATAAAACTGCCAAGTCTTGTATCCTATAACTTAAGTGATGATCTATAATGTAAGCCACTTACCTGAAAGGAAGATCTGTGTACGCATGTTTTGATTGATCCTTTTTTGTCATATATATCGTGTAAAACCCTCGCTGCTTCTATATAGAGATTAGAATTTCTGTTCATATCGCCCATCGTATAACTATGCTATAACAACATGAACAATGTGGTCGCAAAATCAAGCAGGAAACAGGTCATGCAAAGTAGAATAAAACTTAACGTGGTTAAACGCTCTGTTTCCGAGATGTGTTTTAAAAATAGACAAGGAGTGTGTGCCTGTTAGATTGTTTTACAAAACCCATTATAGTGTATTTTGTTTTTAATTAAGTGCATCGATCCAGACCATACAGTATTTTTTTTAAATCTCACACACCCCTTCCGACCCCGATCATTTGGTGGTCATTTGGATATATTACTACGAGTTTAACATACATGTATACACTGTATTTATTCCACATATATTCTTATCCTTCTAAATACGTTACACCTATTTGATTCAAAGCTACATATGACTTCATTGAAAAAAATCTAGAGCAAAATGTACGATGCGATAACCCGCCTGAACTGTAAAGACATTATGTCGTCATATGCAAGGATATGACGTCATTTTTTGAGCAGACGAAGACGATATCCTTATTCGAACGGCAGGCGCAGATAAATATAAGGTAAGAAAAAAACCTCGTTTATATAAATACCAGCCCATTATTTTGATACTAAAACTATAAAGACAAGTATCTGAACAAACATTTGTAAAAAAAAAAAAAATTGTAGTCTATAGGGAAATTTTCTCTTCAAATGTTCATTCATACCGTGCCATGGTTTTTTTTTTTTTACAGTACCAGTACATATTGTAAACAATACACTCAGGTGCCAAAAGCATTTCAATTTTATTTCTTTTCACTATATATTTCATTGAAAACCAACATTTTTAAAGAATTGTTAAAAGATAACCCCTATACCAATTTGAAAAGAGTTTAATGATACATTCACAATTTCTCTACCATTTTGGCATACTATATAAATATTTTTCCAACTTTCTGTTCCAGAGATTTGATATAAACAATCCAAAGTAATATTATTTGGCTCGCATTTTGCAAAGGATATATAAGTACAGCTTTAATTGAACAATATTTTGATGTTGCGTTTGAAATACCAAATTTTACAAATGAGTTAATTATTAAAACTATTTCCAATGACAAAAAGTGCATATTGAATCTGCATTAACTAATATGAATTTTCTCAAAATCTTTCAAAAACTAACATCAGGAAACCTTCAAAAAATACAACATACATGTAAGCCTTGTTTTCAATAAAGAAAAAAATTGACAAACTTTTGGCACGAGTGTACTCTTTAATTAATATTGAATAAGATCATGGTGATTAAAAAAAATGAGATGTTTTTTAAAAATTTCACGTGTGAAACAAGCAAATCTGGGCGCAAAATGCTGCACTTTAGCCTATTGTATATGTAACGTTGACAGACTATAAAACTATTTCATGTATTCTATAGTATAAAAAGTTTGATACTGTATTTAGCCTGTAAAAGACTTTTTTAAAGTTATTTTAAGTTTTTTAAATTTCATATTCATGTAGATAAGGCACAATGACAAGGATGACCCCTTATATAGATATAAGATTAAGCCAATATTATGAAACATGTATATATATGAAACATTTTTTTTCTTCGTAATTTTGTTGTTAATATTTATGAAATAAATAAAGAAAGAATGAAAATTAAATATTGGATTGCATAAATTGGAACTTATTACGATGAATTAACTTGTTTATAATCGAGCCCAAAGTTTCGTTTCCGTCACTTTTGATTGATTTTTATTTTTTTAATTTTTAAAATTTTCTCTCTCTATATATTTTTTACTAAAACAAACCTTGAGTTTCAAAGGTTCTCTGACGTCATTGTTTATCGAATTTTGAAGAAATTTGGATTGATAATTTATGCAGACTTTTTGATATCCATTAAAAATGATTTTCTGTCGACTCATTTCCATATTGGTATTTCAAACACAACGTTAATGAAATGAATTTCTATATTAAAGTGTTCCACTTATCCTAAATATTACATCTCTGAAACGGAAGAGTTGGAAAAACATTTTGATAATGCTAAACAAGCATAATTGAGTACAGCACTCATTAGCGCTGTATTTGTCAATATAGTGGTTTTCAAAATTGGTTAAGAAGTGACTCTGGAACAAGTCTTTTAAAAATAAATATATATGATTAAAAAACAATAATTTACACATTTTTTGAATATAACTGTACCTATCGGCAAATAAAAATTGAAATCGACAAAGACAAAATTCCAGAATTTCTTCTTTCACGTGTCCTAGGTAGGCCCTCTTTTAATCAGACCAATCACACTTTGCAAAGGTTGTTTCCCTTTGCGGGGGTCAAACCAGACGTCAAAAGGAAAAGAAATCTCTTAGACTTTATAACTATTCCGGTTCAAATGTATGGGTTGCCCCATACCGGGGCAATCAAAGTACAAGACAGACACGATATTTAATGACAAAGTTACAAACCCCTAAACCACAAAGGCTGTTGTGAGAATTTTCCCCCAAAGATTGCGCCCAAGGGACATTACTTTTTTAAATGTGGATTCAAGAATGATAACATTTTTTTCACTTGGATAAATTTATAATTATTCAATCTGACATCATCATTTACTCGAAAGTTTATGCACGCCTCGCACGATTTTCAACATCTCGAAAACATCGAATATTGAGCAAAAAATCGGTGGAATCTGGAAAGGACTTGTTTATAGAGTTTAATATTGTTGATCAAATGTACAATTTTTTTTTCAGATATTTTTTTTTAATATTAAAACCGAGATTCACTCTATGTGAAATGTTCAATTGCTAATATTTTATGAAATACATGTAGGCCTAATGGAAAAATCTTTAAATATATAGTATAGTGCCCTTTCGACATTCATCCATGCAGACTTGTATGTACAGCATTGTACAGTACGATAAAAGGAATATGCATTGCAATGTTATAAAATGAAAGAGCTAAGTAATGTTTTTGAAATTCATGTATGATGTTCAGACACCAAATGTTTATTTATTTCTTCAGTTCAGAAGCTCAAGGTTGAAAATGGGATACGATTACGCTTTTGTGCTGTTCTTCCTATATAAATTTTATTCTTCTATTTCAGAAAGCTGACCACAGAAGTTTACCAGAATGCTCGTGGATTGGTTGTCTTTGCTCCTAGGGACGCTCTGCGTCTGTTTACAGACCAGTATAATCGAGGGGGCGTTGCCAGACAAAAGTAATATATATATATATATATATATATATATATATATATATATATATATATATATATATATTATTGCATTATATTTATTGCTTGCATTTATAGATATATATGCAATCCATAAATGATACTTTATTTCTTAAATTAACATTTGTCGCAGATCATGTAGAAAGAAAATATAATTATGATGTTGATGATCTTTGGCGGCAATTTTAAGTGCTTATCTTAATAATCTTATTATCTTAATAACGCCCTTAGAATCTATCATATCTATATACATGTCATATAGAATCATAAATAATATTAATATAATCCCACTTTTTCAACGGAGGGGCGGGGTGGGGTGGGGGGTAATAAGCCCAGTGACATTTTGTTTTTAATTGGAAAAGGATCGTTCAACGGCAAAGAGAGCCTGGAATATGCCAGAAATTTAAACGGTTGTATTCATACACAAAGTTTGAATATTGAAAATATATCTATAAATTATGGGAAAATATATTTATGTTCGTTGCTAAGCGTATAGAGTAAAGATCGGGCACGGGTAAGACGTAATTTAACGCGTGAATTAACTCATACGTTGTTTTGTGACGGATGGACAATTACCTTAAAGCTCATAAATCTACAGTAATTCTGAATCACAAAATATTTTTCCTACGTCAGTGATTTGCTAAAAATATAGTCCTTGTTAGATCGCAAACTCAGATTACTATTTCTATACCAAGCTGTATAATAGTAAAAAAGAAAGAGAAATATGATGACATAATTTCTTTTCATCTGGATTTAATGAAATTTTGATTAAATGTACTTTTGATATATTGAAAAGTTGAAAACCAGGACTGCATTTTACAAAAGAACCTACGAAAAAGTCGTAAATATTTTTAGTTTCATTAAATGATATTTAATAAACAAAATTTACATAAAACGATTTATTTACAAATATTTTGATTTCCATAATTTATATTATATTACACAGCCATTAGAATAAAAATTAATTCGTTTGTGATTAATTTGCATTTATTAATTTGGGTCTCAAGTCGTAAGTTCTTTTGTAAAACGCAGCCCCTTCCTCAAGTAATAACAATAAATACAACTTTAACAACAATATCAAACAACAAAACAGAAATAACAACTTGAAGGTTATTCATATTAGTACACAAGGCAGTAGCGAGAAATGATCGAAATCTCATCATCATGATTGTTATGATTCTCCAATCTTTGGCACAAAGTATAGCTTATACCTATCATCACTTCTTTATACGCTATATTTATATTTTGATATAAAAAATACAATTGAAAGCCAACGTTTTAAAAAGTAAGTTATGAAAGTTATTTAAAAGTGTGTATTATAAAAATGTTTTTGTAAAACTATTACAAGGCGTATTGGAGATTCTTATATATCGACACTTACGGTAAAAAGTGCACAGACACTGTTGCCAATTTAATTAAATACCAATTTTAACATATAACATAAAATGATAAATTTATTTTTATTTTTGCAATTGCAAATCTAGGACAAATGGATCAACTAATCAAAGGAGTGAAATGGAACTGGGAGCACCAGAAAACCTATGCAGTGGTGAAATCTGGATCAGGATATATTGATGTTGACGTCGTTTCTAAATATAGACTAGATGGACGATCGAAACTACCAAAAACTACTCCACCCCGACCGCCAACTAAGAAAGTAATTAAACCACCACGACCACCAACTAAGAAAGTAATTAAACCACCACGACCACCAACTAAGAAAGTAATTAAACCACCACGACCACCACCACGACCGCCAACTAAGAAAGTAATTCATCCACGACCTCCAACAAAAGGTAATTTTGTTGCATCAGACTTTTTCACGTGTTGCTTTAAAGATTTATATTTACATTCAGTGTATATTTCCCCTTATGTTTGCATTGGAAATCTGCGACGTTCAATTTTCTATGAATACACTTTGCTAATTCGTGCGCCATGAGCAAAAACATTATATTAACGTCTTAACGTGTTTTGAGTATATTTTTGTAAGATTAAATGAAACTTTGAATCTTACAAAACCAATTTGATATGTACTTTTGAAAAATGAATCATTAAATTATATCTACTCCTTAATAAACAAGATTTTTCTCAAAGTTTCTGGCACTGTATTTTTAGTCGCGGAAGCGAACTAAATAACATGTTAATATGGCTGTTCCATGGGGTGTTGCTAAAACGCGGAACGGAAAACGGAACGGAACTGAAATCGGAAAATATCGCTTAAAAAGGGTATAGATTGTACAAAATCGATCTACTTTGTATCATTTGTTCATATTTAACGAATAATTATTATCATATTGATGTTTTATTGATATTCGTCTTATGTATGTTTATCAACTATATATATATATAGCATTGCATTCAATTTAGTTTAGTTAAGTACAAAACGGAAAATGAAATGTGCACACATCGTGATGAAATGTTAAGAGAAAATTAGCCATAACTTATCAAAAAAATATTCTCCTTCTATTGTATTGCTGGCCTAACAGTGCAGCGCAGTTGGTTAAAGCGTTTGGTAGTGTTAATGATAACTTTGAAACTGGCTGGGAATTTTACACTTATTTTAAATATTTCGAATATGATGTACTCTCATTCACATTGAACTTTCAGTGGTCCATACTATCTTAAATAATAAAAGCGATAAAAACTGTCTTCGATTAAATGATATTTAAAATAGCAGTATATTAGTAAGCAAACGGATGATGCATCAAAACCTCGTAAAGATGGACGTTGTTCATCGATCAGTCGTATTTTTGATCTCATTAATGCTATATCATTTTTAGCTCACCTGAGCTAAAATCAGTTACTGTAGATTCAAAGTTGTAAAAGACATGACCCCCGGGGGTAGGGTGGGGCCACAATAGGGGGGTCGAATTTTTACATAGGAATATATAGAGTAAATCTTTGAAAATCTTCTTCTCAGACACCAATCAGCCAGGAAAGCTGAAACTTGTTTGGAAGTATCCCCAGGTAGTGTAAATTCAAAGTTGTGAAAATCATGACCCCCGGAGTACAAGGGTGGGGCCACTATGGGGGGGGGGGGTGAATTTTTACATAGGAATATACATGTATAGAGTAAATCTTTGAAAATCTTCTTCTCAAGCACCAATCAGCCAGGAAAGCTGAAACTTTTGTGTAAGCATCCTCGGGTAGTGTAAATTTAAAGTTGTGAAAATAGTGACCCCCAGGGGCAGGGTGGGGCCACAATGGGGGTTGAATTTTTACATAGGAATATATAGAGTAACTCTTTAAAAATCTTCTTCTCAGAAACCAATCAGACAGGAAATCTGAAACTTATGTGGAAGCTTCTTCAGGTAGTGTAGATTCAAAGTTGTGAAAATCATGATCCCTGGGGCCACAATGGGGGGTCAAAATTTCACATAGGAATATATAGATTAAAGTATCTAAAAATCTTCTTCTCAGACACCAATTGGCCAGAAAAGCTGAAACTTGTGTGGAAGCATATGGTTTTACTTGTATGCAAGCATTTTGACACATTGCTGATTCTTTAAAATTGTTTAGACTCTGGCCCCTGGACGATTCTTGGACCTCACAAGGGGTTCAGAGTTTGATGTAGTTTTATAACCCATATATAATCAATTGTTTAGGATCTTTTTTAGAACTGCAGTGCTCAACATGTGATATGACTATAAAATCATTCTGTTAGAAAAGGGACTTGATTATAAACATAAGAATAATCAGGGGGAAAATGAATTTTTATTTATACAGGATCTACATGTATTATACTCATTGTCCAGATAGTTTGTATTATGACTCCATTAAGCTGATGTTATCATGCGTATTGTTACTCAGGTGAGCGATGTGGCCCATGGGCCTCTTGTTATTATTTATTAAGATAGTATTGAACAATGCAAGGTTTTTTTTACGTTTGCCTAAGCGGTTGTTCATTCATACAACTTGTACATATAATTCGAAAAGAGAGCAGAAGATGGGACTAATGGTCAATGCATGTACTGTTAATTCTAACGAAATCATCCATTTTCTGAAAACATGTAAATGAAATCATATTGATAATCTTTTTTTAAATATTTAAAATTACATAAAGTATATCTTTCTTGCATGATAAACACCTTTATGAAATAAATAACATTACATAAAATTTTCCGTTTTCCGTTCCGTTCCGTTTTCCATTCCGCGTTTTAGCAACACCCCTGTTCCATGTATGTTTTATATCCCTGACTGAGAGCGTATATAATGGCTTTACAGCGACAATACACAGGTATATTTCATACAAATAGACATCAGTATGAATATTAATATAAACATTGAATGCTTATATATTTTTGGATGATGTCGGTCTTATGACACACCAATGCGGTGCAGACACATTATCATACCGCGCTAACGCGCGGTATTCAATTTGTCTGCAACGCATTGGTGTGTCATAGGACCGATGACATCCAAAAATAAGCATTCCATGCTTAAAAGTAGGAATCATTTTGTTTCTGTTATATCAAAGTTCTCATACCGGTAAACTTCTATGGTGACACAGTTCTGCAACCACTTGTCAGATAGTTATGTCCAATGTTATATCGTCAGATATCATGATGACAGTTAAGTAGATGACAGTACTGTAGGTGACCACGCTCCAACAAAATATTGATTTAATATAGTCATGATGGTCATTTTGTGTTGACATAACAATCTGACAAGTCGACCAAAGAATTTGACAAGTCGGCATAACTTGTAAGTAAGTATAGTAAGTAAGTAATTTATTTATTATAGTGACATTTGCATTTTACCAGTATGTATACAATTGTGCCGTATAGTACAAATTCTAACCAAATGATTGGACAATATTATAATATTAGGCACCCTGCCCATTGGACCTATTATATAGGTCACCTTTGATTAAATCAACGATTATAGTTCATCACGAATTCTGTTTTGTTTATAGTCTATAGCCTAAGACTTACGGTAGCCCCACACACAAGCTTCCGTAATCTAGGATAAGGGCAACACACGAGGAAAATAAATTTTCATTTGATGTAAAACCATAATATTCATTAATATGTTTACCGTTGGGGCGAGCGCAGCATGTGATCAAACAATGAATTATGATAAATCAATAGAAATAAAATTAACAACGTAAATAAATTCTATTGCAAAATAAATTAAAACATACCTATTTTTCAGTAAATTTCCATTATCCATAGTTTATAAGATTTCATATGTAATAAGAGTTGTTATTTATTTATTTATAAGTAGAACAGTAGTTTAATCTCATGCAGATACAATGTTGTTGAATAATAAAGATTTTTAATATAAATGTTCATTGCACTGTGTCTCCTTTTTTAAAGTGATTGTAACGTCAGTTCATCCCCTTTTTTGCAGTCGACATTTTTTCTTATTAATTATAATTTTTTTTTAAATTAACGCTTAAAAATATTTGCTTATCATATTTAAGGAACATGGAGTTACCCCCCCCCCCCCCTCACTTGGGATTGGGAGCATGTAATAAATGGAAGTGAAAATAAAGAGAAACAATTGAACTGCTAAAGAGCTGAAGGATTAGAATTTTGGGAATTATCTTTTTTTTTCATTTTGCTTGTAAAGATTTTTTGGATCATTTTGGATCATTTTTTATCATCCACCCCCCCCCCCCCCCCACTCCCCTTTAAAAAAACCGATGCTACGTGTACGTTCCTGGAAATTACCGTAATTATAGTGAATAAAATAAATGTGAGCATTTATCCAAATGAGTGCAAGTTACAACTGTTTCCTATATCTGAATAAATGTCCACATTCTTTAGCTTTGCAAGATTTTGAGAGGATTTTGGTAATTTCAGCAGATTTACAATAACTTCAGTTAGAGTAATTTCCCCTTGTTGTTACGTCAAAGTTCACGTTTAAGTGTCGTCTGACTCTTCCTTGACAAATTCCTTGGCTTATCCTTGCAACTTTTCCTTGGGCAAGGATGTAGTATAAACATCTTTTGAGATACTGTATGACGTTGAAAGTTAAAGTTTTGTGTTATTTTTCACAAAGTATAGATGGTTCCTTAAGATTTCTTTCACATGATTAGCATCCAATGTTTTACCAATATTTGTGTCAATGTTTGTCTAAAGTTTGGAAATTATTGTGCTATCTTCATCACCAACTATTGTCTTTACACGAACAGACCCATCATTCACATCCTTGACCATCTCTTCTATCATGTCACTCTCCATGGCCTTCGTAGTTCCGTTCCAATTGATACTGCAATCGTGGAGGAGGTGTTGATCTGGAATTAAGAGACAAAGTACATGTGCGACAGGATTTCGATCTTGTTGAAAAGTTTTCTATTTATCCAGAAAATGTCCTGATCATAGATGAATGACCTGAAAGATGGGAAATAGCATCAACTAAAATACTTATACATAGAGAAATATCTAAACAAAAACTGTTGTGACATTCAAACACAAGGATTTCTTAGGATGTACAATTTATGGTTCATTAAGATTAGGGCTGGGACAATTCAGGGTTTATTCAATTGGTTCAATTTCTATTTAATTTTTAATTTAATTCTTTTTTCTTTTTTTTTTCGATTTGATTAAATAAAGATCAGACTTAATATTTTTCATTATAAATGAAATACTAATCTTTATCTTGTAGATTCCTTTACTTAATGATCTCCGATCCTCAGCAAAGTTCGATAACTCTAAATCATACGGATTTCTTTTATTTGTACCATAAATCTGACTTTTATACAGTCAATTTTAATTTAGTATTCTACTGCTAGTATAACCATCAGTCAAGCAACTACATGCTTGGCGTAGTGGATCCACAGAGCTCTCCCACTTATATACATCTTGGTATAGAGTTCGAGCTATCGTTGCACCGAAATTTTTTTATGAAACTCAACTTGTTTCTTTATTCCATTATATCCATCGTAGGCAAATTTGCAATAACTTTGTAAAATGCATGGATACCCTCTAAAAATTTCATTTTATATCATTTCATTCATAATGGTTGAAAGAAAAATATCATTCTTATGATGAAAAAAATACTTTGAGGCTGAGGACCGTAGAACCTTAAGGATAACAAACCAAAAATTCATAAAAAAAAAAAATTTACATAATTTAGAATTTACTTATAACATAAACAAACTTTTTTAATAAATGACAGATTTTCAATTGGTACACTCATGCTTAGAATATTAAACAGAATAAAATCATGAAAATAAATGTGATAATCTCTGGGACTAAAGATTTCAGTCAACAATATAATAATGGAATATTACAGTTAACTTTTACCCTACTGTCAAATCATTGAATTTTGTGAGGTCTAATTTTTGGGAATTGTTATCATTCATTAAAGGTTCATTGAGATGCAATTTCATGGATTATTTTGCACAGTTAATGAAGATTTTTGGGGGTTTTTTTTGAGAGTTTTTTTGTGGGGGTTTAAATTTGTTCATATGAAAGAGTATACCCTTGAAATCCATGAAAATTAAACCAATCACAGAGATACTAATCGAAAGTAGTTTATGTAATTTATCAAATACCTGGCAAACTGTTATGACTTCCCACTCTCTCTCTCTCTCTTGGCAACCAGCATATTTTTATACATAGCTCTTCTTCCTTAGGAGATCAATACAGTCTAAAAATGGCCACAACCATCAAGCTCTCTTAAATGCATATCTGCTTACATCCCTAATTCAACCAAACTCCTCCACTGTCTCCAACCACAATCAGACATTTTGACAACTTCTTCATGGTCAACATCTGTAATATCAAGTTACATAATCAGGAATTTTTGCACCATGAGAGAATATTATTTGGAACACCAATTGGTTGCCAAGTTGATCAGTAAAAAAAATATATGCATATGTACTTGATATTATAAAGGCATAAACAGAGGTTAACTCAGATTTAACAAACATATTAATATTTACTGGGAGAGGGATAGTTATTATTAGACACTGACTTCTAAAATCTTCACTTTTAAATTAGTTGTTCTCCAATCGATACATAAATATGTACATGCAAATCTTTCCACATGAAGAAGGGCATGGGGCTGTGAAAAGTAAATTTTGAGGGAGCATTATTGTGAAAGACTGAAAGTCACACAAAACATCCAGACACTGTTTTAACTGAAAAAAGACACCATCTGAGGTTGAGTTTTAAATAAAAAAAAAATTGTATTTGACACCTATTATACTATATAATAGCGGGGGTTAGAGTCAGAGGAATCTCGGATTAGGTATAAATATGAGCGGTAATTAACTTGCGATTTTTTGTTTATTTCTGATAATTAACATTTTTGTGAAAAACTGCATATAAATAGCTTTATCAAGCTATTCTGAATAGCTTTATTAAGCTATATAGCTTATTCAAGCTATATAGCTAAATCAAGAG
Source organism: Magallana ariakensis (assembly GCA_020458035.1). Lineage (NCBI taxonomy): Eukaryota > Metazoa > Mollusca > Bivalvia > Ostreida > Ostreidae > Magallana > Magallana ariakensis. The sequence continues at coordinate 16,626,291 of CM035820.1, forward strand.
ATTGTGCTGGACCTGTGTAAGTCAAACCTGGACAGATCGCTTTTGCTGGTGTCGAGTCATCTTCCTCCATCTGTGATGAGAATTATTCAGCTGTAATATCCAAATATGTGATTGGTCTGCCCAAGAGAGCGTCCACGTTCGCACTATGTGACTAGACCATCCTTTTTCTGAGCTTTAGCAACCTTTATGTCATTTCAGCGTTCAAAATCAAATCCACGTTTCCTCCGCATTGCCGAAAACCGAACCGATATTTATGTCGTAAAATAAGATTTTTTGGTTAAATTAACTTTTATTATCATTTATGTTCACGTTTTATTTTAAAAAGAAACTATGAAATCCTTTCCACAATTAATTTTATTGTTAAATACCTTAGAATTGAACCAACACATTTAACGACCGCGAATTGGTTTACGTCATTCGAAGTTGCGCGGTAGATTCAAAATCATGAGTCCCATACTTCCTTAAACAAGCTTATCTTTTAAAAAGATTGGTGAGCTAGCGCTGCAGCCATCATAAAACATAGAAGCATCGGCAATGGCATAGCTCATTGACTGTGCCTTAATCATTATGTATTTACTGTAATTTCAACTTCGATGTGAAAATTTTCAAGAACCATTGGTACCGTTTTGTAGCAATCGTATCTTCTCGGGCCTTTCCGTCAAGCTCGGAAAACATATCCGAGGTTGTTTTCCGAGCTTGAAGGTAGTTAAAATAAAGCTAGCTTTTTATTATAATATTTAAAATAACTTTGCATAATAAGACCTAAGCGACTGTTACTATTTTGACATTTACAATATAACACAAAACTTCGTGTGAATATGATAAAACGAAATTCACATGGTACAGTTTATCTACAGTAGTACAGTATTCCCAGAATCTCCTACTATGGAGTCGAGCATGCGTATTCAAGTGAAAAAGACTAACGTAGTTGCTAGCGCTCGAGAGCGCTAGCAATAATGTCAGTGGTGTTGTCTCAAACTTGAGAGAGAGAGAGAGAGAGAGAGAGAGAGAGAGAGAGAGAGAGAGAGAGAGAAGGGGGTTTGGTCTTACGGTTCGGCGATTACAAGGGAAACATTACGACACTACAATACAAGCATTTAATTTATCAAGTTACTTTAGAATGTAAATATATTGGCCAAAAATAAGGAGAATGACAGTCTCGAAAAGGTATTTTCCAAATTTGTTGTGAAGATCTTGATAAGCAAAAAAAAAAAAAAGTCCAAAGTATTATCCGTTTTCGAAATTCGAAATTTCGAGATAATTCACAGTAATTATTTCGACCAAGAAAATTTGGAAATCGGGAACCGGACAATCTTAAACATACTTACACTGTAATCTGTAACAACACCCTGCCTCCCCTCCTTACCTCTTATTTATAAATAATATAAAAATAGTATGCTTTAGAATAAGGGGAAAATTGAGGTTATTTAATAGTTTTTTGAATATCAATTAAACGGATATATTTAATGTATACATGGTGTTTTTCGCCTCGTGTTAATTTCGCCCTTCTGCACTTGCACACTTTGCCCCGTCTTAAAAAAGCCCTGAAAAGGTTGTGTTTTAAGAAAGATATTTGAGACATCGGGATTCGCCCGCTGACATCGAGGGCGAAAGGGACGAAAATAAAACGTTGTCGAATATTTCCATGTATACAGTATATATTTTTTTATTGAATTTCTTTATAATTCTATAACAAAATTATAAAAGTATAGCTATTTACAGGCCCGTACAAACCGGAAGTACACAGAAGTTGTGCCCCCCCCCTTTCCACTCATAATTTCGAATTCATAACAATAATGTTAAATGACTTTTTAATAATATATGTATGCTTAAGCAAGTTAAAAATTATAGGCCTGAGCGCTCTAATCGCTTCAAAATACTATCACTTTAACTGTTACAATGTTATAATTGTATGAATATAAAAATTTACGACGTATATATAAATGTTTTCTCACTTTCTCATTTCTATAGGTTTGTGGGCCATATTCATGTTAAAATGGAAATCCGTGTCATCCTTTGAATCTTACATCTGGAAAAGTTTTAGATCTAACAGTTTAAATTTATTTTAAGTAAATGTTATCACTAAATTAGTGGGACAAGTCAAAAATTTTGACCGTGTACTTATGACGTCAAATACGAAAAAAAAAACCCCAAATTTATTAATAATTATTATAATAATTAAAATAATCAGCAAAAACATCTAGCAAAAACACATACATATTTTTTTTTTACATAAATAATTTGTAAATCACTTTCTCTTTACACATAGAAACATTTGATAGATTCGTCTAAATTGTTTAAAAGTTATGTGCAATTTCTCAAAATAACTTCATCTCTAAAATAAGGAGGAAAATACTAACTTTCCTATATATTTCATTAGAAAGCTTCGAAACAGCAATACAAACAACATTAAGTTTGAGACAGTATTGCATAAAAAGAGGGTAGGCAAAGTTGATAAAAATTAAATATAATGAACTGTTAATCATAATAAACGATTTGACAAGTTTTCATGATATGTTTTCTCATGATATTTTTTATGGGGTAAACCCGCGACCCACCTTAAATGCAAGATTGATATCTTTCTCCTTTTTTTCTTATTTGTTGCAGCCGGTTCTAAAAATCTTGCATTGGGAAAAAGGACATATATGAGCAGTGTTTACGGCAGATTCGGAGGACAATATTGTGTCAACGGAAATACGAGGGATATTTGTCACAGCCGTTACCAGAAGAACCCATGGCTTCGAATTGATCTTGGAGCCAGTTACAACGTTGACAAAGTGGTCATCTATAACCGGATATCGAATGGTAATGATTTTTGAAAGTAAATGAAATGTCGTTAGGATATGGGAATCTTCATTGAAATCTGATCCTAATTTTGTTTCCTGGTCTGACTTTTTCACAAATATTTATTGGTCGCATTGAGAAATCATGATCAACTTTATTTAGAGATTTCATACATTGTTCCGGAGAAAATTGTCGACATTCTAGTTTATTATGTTTATAACATAACATCAGCCAGATTGTCAATTTAAAAACCAAATTTGTCATATAAATACATGTACATGTCATAATATTTATATTTTTTCATTTAGGATTAAATTTAAATTGCGTGTACTTTTTTCTCACACAATAAGATTATTTGGATCTATCAATGATATTTTCGATCAGATATAATTCGCCGCATAATATTTTCTTCTTCTTAATAAAATGAAAGATTACAAAAGGCTCATTTAGATCTACATGTAAATATTAGACGGGAAAATTTAGAAAACGGATTTTGTACTCAATGTATGTAACATAAGCCATGCGTGGTTTGTTTGTTTTTTTTTAAGGGTGGGGGGGGGGTTGAATTCAAACTAAATAAAATCACATAGTAAAGTTACTGAAAATAGGCCTCGAACCCCCCCCCCCTTCTCGACAATCAAATTTAAATACCAACAAATATTATCCATCGTTACCCCCACCCCCCCCCCCACCCCCGTCAGTTGAGACATGTACCAGAACAGGTACATCTAGATCTATTGTTTGTGTGCTTATTTATATCCCAAAGTACTATGACATGGTGTATATATCAGGACCTCTTATTTTAAGAAATGGTGGTTCACAATCTACAACGTTTACTGTTGAGTTAATTGAGGATAAGACAACTGTTGGGATGTCTTAAAGTTAGGATGATTTTTAAGAGGTGTCGTAAGTTGGGACGGTTTCGAGAAACTCTCTTATGACTAAGATGTGTCCTAAGATAAATCTGAGACATATCTTAGTTTTAAGATAGCTTCATGAATATGCCCCCAGAATTTTATGATTTCATTAGATGCGTAAATAATGTTACTAGTATTTTGTATCTGAAAAGGGGTACTACGTAGATACAATTTTGTTTATTTACAATTATATCAATTAATTCATTGACATTTAATTTAACAAAGCATACCTGTCGTGTGTTTAACACTGCATGAATTCAAAATATTTGAACTTCATATCGATAGTACATGTATATTGCAATCACTTACTTTTATATATATACATGTATAAATGACGAAATGGGTCGAATTTAAATTTTAGTGATTTTTAAAAGTACTGAGTTAATATCAGCAATTAAAAACTTTAAGGTCTGTCTCAAGTTACCGTTTTTAATTTTTTTTTTTTTTTTGGTGACGATTTTTCTTCCCAAAATTGCATATATACAAGTTCCCATTAAAGAAGTGCATTTCAAATCAATATGAGGGAACAAATCAAATATTTTTTCTTTGACATGTTATCTTTTTTTGAACCAAAGAAACTATCGAGAACGAGAATAGATTTTTTACGAACATTTACAATGGAAAAATCTTGTCATTTTTTTTTCCATTCGGAAGTAGTCGGAATACCTCATCCAATTTTAAACATTATTATTCTGGTACTTTCATGTCGTTTGCAATGCAATATCTCCGTAGACTTTTTAAATTGTTTTCAACTCGCGGCTAAACCTGACAAGATCTCTGGAGGGGGCGTTCGATTGATGAAGATTTTTTCACTGTAATAACTATAGTTTCTGAATACCGTTTGAATACTAAGAGTTTTCTTTATAAATGTCCAATAACTAGGCTAAATTAATTTGATGCAAGGATATCTTGGGACAGAGTATAGCTATTTCAAATGCACAGCAAGTATACATACATGTATAAATCAGAATTTGGTAATTCAGATACACAAATTTGTACCTTTCAACTACAGTTGATAATTGTTTCATTTCTATTTCAGGACAACGTTTTAGGAATGCGTTTATATATGTTGGAGATTCAGTTAATAGACTGAGGAAATGTGGATATTTCCGAGGACCCGGAGGAAACGGTCAAAAAATAACAATTAACTGTCCTGGTGGAATGAAAGGACGTTTTGTCCAAGTACAAGCCATGGCGAGCACATTTTTAAACCTTGCCGAGGTGCAAGTTTTTGGAAAAACTGGAGCTATTAGTAAGTAATTGATGATACAGTTGTAACAGTGGTTATTTATTTAAGGAAAGATAACTAAGGAAAAACGGGATGATTTCGTACCTACTAAATCTGATGTTTATATTGTTCCATCCATGGCAAGTTAACTTTTTGCACAAGAAAGAAAATCTACATTGTGTAACGTAATTTGCTTTTAGGTAATTTTTAAGGTAATGACCCATACCTCACCATGTAGATAAATTAGGTCTATGTACAGAGATTTTTCATATTCTCCTTTATACCCCATTCATTTCTGATACGAGATCAGTAATAAAACAACAACACATTAAATGGACTAGCAACGACACGCAGCAGCTTTAATATATATACTAATACATATACTATTTAATATCAACATGTAGTTATAAGTTGGACACCAAAAACTGAAAATTATTCAAATTTTAAACGTGTTTCCAGCTCTACGTGTTGTCCTAAACTGGCTTTAACAAACTACTTGATAGAAAACCGATTCTATTGAACCGCATGACTGAACATACCTGTAAAGGTATTCGAATTGAAAACTTTATTTTTCCGGAATACATTCATTACAATTACCAAGTAGAAATTGATTTCTGTCTAATTCGTTCCTCAAACCAAAGAAATCACATTTTCTCAAACATGTGTCTGAGGATTTGTCCTTATCAAATTTTACCCAGTTGGCTGGTCCATCGGCTTTATAAAAGCTAGGACCGTTGCTAAAAATAGAACAGATCGAGAATAATGGTGCTTCTTTATATAAATTAAGAATATCAGCAAACGCCTGAAATTTGACCTTCAGAAAATCATTTTTTGACTGATATCTCATGTAAAATTAACGAATTTGTTTTTTAAAAGTGCAGGATTTTATGTTACACTCAATTATTAATAAATTGACAATTTTGCTTACACGTGAGGTAAAATGAAACAGATTTTCAAAGAGAATTTAAACTCTTGAAATTTTAAGAATGTTCAGAATTCCCTAAAATATTAATATTATTTACCACTAAAGGCTCTTTATCAATTGAAATAAAAGTACCGGTCTTTTCAGGATCACGATGGGCGTATTTTTGGTAAAACAAAATCATTAAAATAAGTTCCGTAAAATTAAAACTTTGCATAGTTTTGTTATTTTATTACTATAAATAATATGATTTTCTTATTATTACATCGAAAACATACTTTGAACAAACCGTTGGTCAAATTGTATTATTTAAATCGCATAAGATTGTTTCTTTGGATGTCGCTAAGTATTATGGATCGAGATCGGTTTTAGAAGTTGCAGCAACATGCGCGGATAACACTGGTTATCTGATATACTTACAAGACAAAGTTTGAATTGTTTTAAAGACTTTTAAAATAACGGAATAACTTTTCTTACGCATACTTGCTTAATTTTAACAACATTTTGGGGGTAAATATTCATTAATAATCGTAGCTTAGCGTATAGAATAAAGATTATAAGTCGAATACAGTTTATTACATAACGTTTTTATTTTTAAAAAAAATTACATATCATAAAAATTATTTTTCCTGAAATGAATCCTTTGAATAATGTTCAGAAGTATTTTTATCATTTCCCGCTACTTAAAAATCGACGTTATCTACGTCGGAGTCAACGTCTTACGATAACGTCAGTTGAGACTTTGACATAACAATTGACAAAAGTAAACGTCGAGCATTTTTTATTGCAGCGTCAATAATAGAAATTGAATTTTAATTTGCAAAAAAAAAAAAATATGCGCGATCTCTTTATGCTCAATGTCAGTGGAATCGTATATTTTTATCTACTGTAGATTCCCTATTTTACGCAAGTACTTAATTCCGCGATTCAACCGTTTTGCATCAAATCGCGAGAATATAAAATAGCGAATGCCAAATTTTCATCAAAGTTTCCTTTAGTTTACATCTGTCCGAAAAATAAAAGCAAGATTTTAAACTCCGCGAGATGTGCTACTCGCGATATTAATTCCTCACGTTTAATTAGAAATCGACAGTATTACAAATAAAATTGATTCGTAGACATTTTTTATTATAAACAGTTTTTATGTAAAATGGCTGGCACGTTTATAGGACCAAACTATGAGGGCGGATAACATAAAACTATTCGGTCAATTTCGTTTTAATTTGGCAAAAACTTTACTTATACGTTAATCTTTCATTGCTAAAAATTAAGAGAAAATAGTATGTTTGTAATATTTTACATTAATTGAAAATGATAGCCCCCTTTTTCCTATAGAATTCTATATATTTACATTTGCAAATATGCTTCCTTATATGAATCTATAGAAAAGCGAAAATGTTCATTTTTGTGTGAACTTTACAATAATCCAACCGTCAAACGATAAGCCCGTGGGGTAATCATTATGACGTCGTGAAAAAGTTCACACAGAATTGATCGTTTTCGCTATTTTATAGGCTCATATAAGGAAACACATTTGCAAATGTATATATGAAATTTTTATGCCCCCCCCCCCTTCGAAGAAGGGAGGGCATATTACTTTGCTGCTGTCTGTCGTTCGGTCGGTCGGTCCACCAACAGTTTCCGTTCATTTTCTTCGCAGAGGATGAACATATTGTAATGGAATTTGGTATAAATGTTGATCATGATAATATCTAGGTCAAGTTTAATCTATGGTACGATCGAGCAATTTTGGACAGAGTTATGCCCCTTGGAGCTAGAAAAATTCTAATTTTTTGCAGTTTCCGTTCATTTTCTTTGCAGAGGATGCACATATTGTAATGAAATTTAATATAAATGTTTATCATGATAATATCTAGATCAAGTTTGATGTTGGATACGATCGAGCAATTTTCGAGCAATTTCCGAGATTCCTCTGACTCTAACCCCCGCTATTATATTGGGACGTGCGGGGGAGAGTCAGAGCGGAGGCCATATTAAAAAGTGGGAATTCAGCGACACCAGCTGGTGTCGCGACGTTGCCTACCTTTTACAACTTTATTCCGCAGATCTAACTTCCGAGACGCGAGCGGTCGGTTAAGAAATGATTCTCCTATATCTAATTCATCGCTAATACGATGCATTCGCCGATTAAACGGCCCTAACACCAACATTTGAGGCATCAGTTCAAATTAGGTCGCATCTCGCCATTCGATTTCTTTGCGCATGACGTCAGCACATAAATACACAAAATTCTAACAGGGGTCAAACGATCACGTGATCAACACACATGTGGAGATTTCACGACTGAAACTGGTGATGCTGCCAAATTCTTACCAGTATGGGCATTGGAGCCATTTTCGACTGTTGCACTTATTATCAATAAAAAACATTAACACTACTCCATTATTTTCTATGATATTCTATAACACTTTCATTTATTTTTAAATAGAAAAATAAAGTAAACAATATTATATGAGATTCATTTAAAACAAAATTCAGTTAAAAAAGTAGCAAAAAAAAAAAAACCAGGATAATAAAGGTCAAAATGGCTGCCTTGACTGAAGATGTGGTCAACAGAATTTTGTTAGAAAAGCAGTTTAATTTTTCAGTAAAACCCCCGCACGTCCCAATATAATAGCGGGGGTTAGAGTCAGAGGAATCTCGGATTAGGTATAAATATGAGCGGTAATTAACTTGCGATTTTTTGTTTATTTCTGATAATTAACATTTTTGTGAAAAACTGCATATAAATAGCTTTATCAAGCTATTCTGAATAGCTTTATTAAGCTATATAGCTTATTCAAGCTATATAGCTAAATCAAGAGATTGTGCTGGACCTGTGTAAGTCAAACCTGGACAGATCGCTTTTGCTGGTGTCGAGTCATCTTCCTCCATCTGTGATGAGAATTATTCAGCTGTAATATCCAAATATGTGATTGGTCTGCCCAAGAGAGCGTCCACGTTCGCACTATGTGACTAGACCATCCTTTTTCTGAGCTTTAGCAACCTTTATGTCATTTCAGCGTTCAAAATCAAATCCACGTTTCCTCCGCATTGCCGAAAACCGAACCGATATTTATGTCGTAAAATAAGATTTTTTGGTTAAATTAACTTTTATTATCATTTATGTTCACGTTTTATTTTAAAAAGAAACTATGAAATCCTTTCCACAATTAATTTTATTGTTAAATACCTTAGAATTGAACCAACACATTTAACGACCGCGAATTGGTTTACGTCATTCGAAGTTGCGCGGTAGATTCAAAATCATGAGTCCCATACTTCCTTAAACAAGCTTATCTTTTAAAAAGATTGGTGAGCTAGCGCTGCAGCCATCATAAAACATAGAAGCATCGGCAATGGCATAGCCCATTGACTGTGCCTTAATCATTATGTATTTACTGTAATTTCAACTTCGATGTGAAAATTTTCAAGAACCATTGGTACCGTTTTGTAGCAATCGTATCTTCTCGGGCCTTTCCGTCAAGCTCGGAAAACATATCCGAGGTTGTTTTCCGAGCTTGAAGGTAGTTAAAATAAAGCTAGCTTTTTATTATAATATTTAAAATAACTTTGCATAATAAGACCTAAGCGACTGTTACTATTTTGACATTTACAATATAACACAAAACTTCGTGTGAATATGATAAAACGAAATTCACATGGTACAGTTTATCTACAGTAGTACAGTATTCCCAGAATCCCCTACTATGGAGTCGAGCATGCGTATTCAAGTGAAAAAGACTAACGTAGTTGCTAGCGCTCGAGAGCGCTAGCAATAATGTCAGTGGTGTTGTCTCAAACTTGAGAGAGAGAGAGAGAGAGAGAGAGAGAGAGAGAGAGAGAGAGAGAGAAGGGGGTTTGGTCTTACGGTTCGGCGATTACAAGGGAAACATTACGACACTACACTACAAGCATTTAATTTATCAAGTTACTTTAGAATGTAAATATATTGGCCAAAAATAGGGAGAATGACAGTCTCGAAAAGGTATTTTCCAAATTTGTTGTGAAGATCTTGATAAGCAAAAAAAAAAAAAAGTCCAAAGTATTATCCGTTTTCGAAATTCGAAATTTCGAGATAATTCACAGTAATTATTTCGACCAAGAAAATTTGGAAATCGGGAACCGGACAATCTTAAACATACTTACACTGTAATCTGTAACAACACCCTGCCTCCCCTCCTTACCTCTTATTTATAAATAATATAAAAATAGTATGCTTTAGAATAAGGGGAAAATTGAGGTTATTTAATAGTTTTTTGAATATCAATTAAACGGATATATTTAATGTATACATGGTGTTTTTCGCCTCGTGTTAATTTCGCCCTTCTGCACTTGCACACTTTGCCCCGTCTTAAAAAAGCCCTGAAAAGGTTGTGTTTTAAGAAAGATATTTGAGACATCGGGGTTCGCCCGCTGACATCGAGGGCGAAAGGGACGAAAATAAAACGTTGTCGAATATTTCCATGTATACAGTATATATTTTTTTATTGAATTTCTTTATAATTCTATAACAAAATTATAAAAGTATAGCTATTTACAGGCCCGTACAAACCGGAAGTACACAGAAGTTGTGCCCCCCCCCCCTTTCCACTCATAATTTCGAATTCATAACAATAATGTTAAATGACTTTTTAATAATATATGTATGCTTAAGCAAGTTAAAAATTATAGGCCTGAGCGCTCTAATCGCTTCAAAATACTATCACTTTAACTGTTACAATGTTATAATTGTATGAATATAAAAATTTACGACGTATATATAAATGTTTTCTCACTTTCTCATTTCTATAGGTTTGTGGGCCATATTCATGTTAAAATGGAAATCCGTGTCATCCTTTGAATCTTACATCTGGAAAAGTTTTAGATCTAACAGTTTAAATTTATTTTAAGTAAATGTTATCACTAAATTAGTGGGACAAGTCAAAAATTTTGACCGTGTACTTATGACGTCAAATACGAAAAAAAAAACCCAAATTTATTAATAATTATTATAATAATTAAAATAATCAGCAAAAACATCTAGCAAAAACACATACATATTTTTTTTTTACATAAATAATTTGTAAATCACTTTCTCTTTACACATAGAAACATTTGATAGATTCGTCTAAATTGTTTAAAAGTTATGTGCAATTTCTCAAAATAACTTCATCTCTAAAATAAGGAGGAAAATACTAACTTTCCTATATATTTCATTAGAAAGCTTCGAAACAGCAATACAAACAACATTAAGTTTGAGACAGTATTGCATAAAAAGAGGGTAGGCAAAGTTGATAAAAATTAAATATAATGAACTGTTAATCATAATAAAAGATTTGACAAGTTTTCATGATATGTTTTCTCATGATATTTTTTATGGGGTAAACCCGCGACCCACCTTAAATGCAAGATTGATATCTTTCTCCTTTTTTTCTTATTTGTTGCAGCCGGTTCTAAAAATCTTGCATTGGGAAAAAGGACATATATGAGCAGTATTTACGGCAGATTCGGAGGACAATATTGTGTCAACGGAAACACGAGGGATATTTGTCACAGCCGTTACCAGAAGAACCCATGGCTTCGAATTGATCTTGGAGCCAGTTACAACGTTGACAAAGTGGTCATCTATAACCGGATATCGAATGGTAATGATTTTTGAAAGTAAATGAAATGTCGTTAGGATATGGGAATCTTCATTGAAATCTGATCCTAATTTTGTTTCCTGGTCTGACTTTTTCACAAATATTTATTGGTCGCATTGAGAAATCATGATCAACTTTATTTAGAGATTTCATACATTGTTCCGGAGAAAATTGTCGACATTCTAGTTTATTATGTTTATAACATAACATCAGCCAGATTGTCAATTTAAAAACCAAATTTGTCATATAAATACATGTACATGTCATAATATTTATATTTTTTCATTTAGGATTAAATTTAAATTGCGTGTACTTTTTTCTCACACAATAAGATTATTTGGATCTATCAATGATATTTTCGATCAGATATAATTCGCCGCATAATATTTTCTTCTTCTTAATAAAATGAAAGATTACAAAAGGCTCATTTAGATCTACATGTAAATATTAGACGGGAAATTTTCTGAAAATTTAGAAAACGGATTTTGTACTCAATGTATGTAACATAAGCCATGCGTGGTTTGTTTGTTTTTTTTAAGGGTGGGGGGGGGTTGAATTCAAACTAAATAAAATCACATAGTAAAGTTACTGAAAATAGGCCTCGAACCCCCCCCCCCCCCTTCTCGACAATCAAATTTAAATACCAACAAATATTATCCATCGTTACCCCCACCCCCCCCCACCCCCGTCAGTTGAGACATGTACCAGAACAGGTACATCTAGATCTATTGTTTGTGTGCTTATTTATATCCCAAAGTACTATGACATGGTGTATATATCAGGACCTCTTATTTTAAGAAATGGTGGTTCACAATCTACAACGTTTACTGTTGAGTTAATTGAGGATAAGACAACTGTTGGGATGTCTTAAAGTTAGGATGATTTTTAAGAGGTGTCGTAAGTTGGGACGGTTTCGAGAAACTCTCTTATGACTAAGATGTGTCCTAAGATAAATCTGAGACATATCTTAGTTTTAAGAAAGCTTCATGAACATGCCCCCAGAATTTTATGATTTCATTAGATGCGTAAATAATGTTACTAGTATTTTGTATCTGAAAAGGGGTACTACGTAGATACAATTTTGTTTATTTACAATTATATCAATTAATTCATTGACATTTAATTTAACAAAGCATACCTGTCGTGTGTTTAACACTGCATGAATTCAAAATATTTGAACTTCATATCGATAGTATATTGCAATCACTTACTTTTATATATATACATGTATAAATGACGAAATGGGTCGAATTTAAATTTTAGTGATTTTTAAAAGTACTGAGTTAATATCAGCAATTAAAAACTTTAAGGTCTGTCTCAAGTTACCGTTTTTAATTTTTTTTTTTTTTTTTTTTTTTTGGTGACGATTTTTCTTCCCAAAATTGCATATATACAAGTTCCCATTAAAGAAGTGCATTTCAAATCAATATGAGGGAACAAATCAAATATTTTTTCTTTGACATGTTATCTTTTTTTGAACCAAAGAAACTATCGAGAACGAGAATAGATTTTTTACGAACATTTACAATGGAAAAATCTTGTCATTTTTTTTTCCATTCGGAAGTAGTCGGAATACCTCATCCAATTGTAAACATTATTATTCTGGTACTTTCATGTCGTTTGCAATGCAATATCTCCGTAGACTATTTAAATTGTTTTCGACTCGCGGCTGAACCTGACAAGATCTCTGGAGGGGGCGTTCGATTGATGAAGATTTTTTCACTGTAATAACTATAGTTTCTGAATACCGTTTGAATACTAAGAGTTTTCTTTATAAATGTCCAATAACTAGGCTAAATTAATTTGATGCAAGGATATCTTGGGACAGAGTATAGCTATTTCAAATGCACAGCAAGTATACATACATGTATAAATCAGAATTTGGTAATTCAGATACACAAATTTGTACCTTTCAACTACAGTTGATAATTGTTTCATTTCTATTTCAGGACAACGTTTTAGGAATGCGTTTATATATGTTGGAGATTCAGTTAATAGACTGAGGAAATGTGGATATTTCCGAGGACCCGGAGGAAACGGTCAAAAAATAACAATTAACTGTCCTGGTGGAATGAAAGGACGTTTTGTCCAAGTACAAGCCATGGCGAGCACATTTTTAAACCTTGCCGAGGTGCAAGTTTTTGGAAAAACTGGAGCTATTAGTAAGTAATTGATGATACAGTTGTAACAGTGGTTATTTATTTAAGGAAAGATAACTAAGGAAAAACGGGATGATTTCGTACCTACTAAATCTGATGTTTATATTGTTCCATCCATGGCTAGTTAACTTTTTGCACAAGAAAGAAAATCTACATTGTGTAACGTAATTTTCTTTTAGGTAATTTTTAAGGTAATGACCCATACCTCACCATGTAGATAAATTAGGTCTATGTACAGAGATTTTTCATATTCTCCTTTATACCCCATTCATTTCTGATACGAGATCAGTAATAAAACAACAACACATTAAATGGACTAGCAACGACACGCAGCAGCTTTAATATATATACTAATACATATACTATTTAATATCAACATGTAGTTATAAGTTGGACACCAAAAACTGAAAATTATTCAAATTTTAAACGTGTTTCCAGCTCTACGTGTTGTCCTAAACTGGCTTTAACAAACTACTTGATAGAAAACCGGTTCTATTGAACCGCATGACTGAACATACCTGTAAAGGTATTCGAATTGAAAACTTTATTTTTCCGGAATACATTCATTACAATTACCAAGTAGAAATTGATTTCTGTCTAATTCGTTCCTCAAACCAAAGAAATCACATTTTCTCAAACATGTGTCTGAGGATTTGTCCTTATCAAATTTTACCCAGTTGGCTGGTCCATCGGCTTTATAAAAGCTAGGACCGTTGCTAAAAATAGAACAGATCGAGAATAATGGTGCTTCTTTATATAAATTAAGAATATCAGCAAACGCCTGAAATTTGACCTTCAGAAAATCATTTTTTGACTGATATCTCATGTAAAATTAACGAATTTGTTTTTTAAAAGTGCAGGATTTTATGTTACACTCAATTATTAATAAATTGACAATTTTGCTTACACGTGAGGTAAAATGAAACAGATTTTCAAAGAGAATTTAAACTCTTGAAATTTTAAGAATGTTCAGAATTCCCTAAAATATTAATATTATTTACCACTAAAGGCTCTTTATCAATTGAAATAAAAGTACCGGTCTTTTCAGGATCACGATGGGCGTATTTTTGGTAAAACAAAATCATTAAAATAAGTTCCGTAAAATTAAAACTTTGCATAGTTTTGTTATTTTATTACTATAAATAATATGATTTTCTTATTATTACATCGAAAACATACTTTGAACAAACCGTTGGTCAAATTGTATTATTTAAATCGCATAAGATTGTTTCTTTGGATGTCGCTAAGTATTATGGATCGAGATCGGTTTTAGAAGTTGCAGCAACATGCGCGGATAACACTGGTTATCTGATATACTTACAAGACAAAGTTTGAATTGTTTTAAAGACTTTTAAAATAACGGAATAACTTTTCTTACGCATACTTGCTTAATTTTAACAACATTTTGGGGGTAAATATTCATTAATAATCGTAGCTTAGCGTATAGAATAAAGATTATAAGTCGAATACAGTTTATTACATAACGTTTTTATTCTTAAAAAAAAATTACATATCATAAAAATTATTTTTCCTGAAATGAATCCTTTGAATAATGTTCAGAAGTATTTTTATCATTTCCCGCTACTTAAAAATCGACGTTATCTACGTCGGAGTCAACGTCTTACGATAACGTCAGTTGAGACTTTGACATAACAATTGACAAAAGTAAACGTCGAGCATTTTTTAATGCAGCGTCAATAATAGAAATTGAATTTTAATTTGCAAAAAAAAAAAAAAAATATGCGCGATCTCTTTATGCTCAATGTCAGTGGAATCGTATATTTTTATCTACTGTAGATTCCTTATTTTACGCGAGTACTTAATTCCGCGATTCAACCGTTTTGCATCAAATCGCGAGAATATAAAATAGCGAATGCCAAATTTTCATCAAAGTTTCCTTTAGTTTACATCTGTCCGAAAAATAAAAGCAAGATTTTAAACTCCGCGAGATGTGCTACTCGCGATATTAATTCCTCACGTTTAATTAGAAATCGACAGTATTACAAATAAAATTGATTCGTAGACATTTTTTATTATAAACAGTTTTTATGTAAAATGGCTGGCACGTTTATAGGACCAAACTATGAGGGCGGATAACATAAAACTATTCGGTCAATTTCGTTTTAATTTGGCAAAAACTTTACTTATACGTTAATCTTTCATTGCTAAAAATTAAGAGAAAATAGTATGTTTGTAATATTTTACATTAATTGAAAATGATAGCCCCCTTTTTCCTATAGAATTCTATATACTGTAGACGTACTTTTGTCCGCGTGGTATTAATTTACGCTATGAACGCGGGCACAAATTTTCCGCGGAATTTTTTCCCAGTGTACTTAAAGTGCATTTTGGAATGAAATTTTGAAATTGCATTACATGAATAAGGATAATCGGAAGTTACTACATTATATAACACTTGCATATACGTGTACCCAATGTATATCTTTTTTATCTATGCAAATTGTCAAACAAATTTGTATTGAGAATTCACATAATAAATAATTTAATCTCCTAAAGATTTGAATTTTCTGTAAATTTACTTGCATGAACAGCTTGAGATAACGGCACGTGTCAGACGACAAATAGCCCCAAGCGGGTCTGTGTTTCAATGACCCAATTCACTGCACGCTAAGACCCGTGTTTTTACTGCAATTTTTAGATCCCTTTGTGCTCGGACTTTTAATTGATAAAACTGATCAACTCATAATTTAAACGACATGTGAACCCATAAATTGACAGTTAATAAAGATTAACACCGTCGTAACATCTTGACGGCTAACTAATGACTACCGATCAGTGCACAACCGATAATTACTGTTCACTGTGAACAGTTCTTACAATTTAAGTCCAAATTAAGTTGGACAAATTCTAGGTAATGAAAATCGCTCAGAACTAAATTTAATAATAATTATTCAAATGATTTTTTTTTTCATTCAAAGAATCCGCGTAAATTTTTACCCGCGGATTAAATTGATATTGTGACTCCGCGGAATTATGACCCCGTGGAAAAAAATACGTCTACAGTATTTACATTTGCAAATATGCTTCCTTATATGAATCTATAGAAAAGCGAAAATGTTCATTTTTGTGTGAACTTTACAATAATCCAACCGTCAAACGATAAGCCCGTGGGGTAATCATTATGACGTCGTGAAAAAGTTCACACAGAATTGATCGTTTTCGCTATTTTATAGGCTCATATAAGGAAACACATTTGCAAATGTATATATGAAATTTTTATGCCCCCCCCCCCCTTCGAAGAAGGGAGGGCATATTACTTTGCTGCTGTCTGTCGTTCGGTCGGTCGGTCGGTCGGTCGGTCGGTCCACCAACAGTTTCCGTTCATTTTCTTCGCAGAGGATGAACATATTGTAATGGAATTTGGTATAAATGTTGATCATGATAATATCTAGGTCAAGTTTAATCTATGGTACGATCGAGCAATTTTGGACAGAGTTATGCCCCTTGGAGCTAGAAAAATTCTAATTTTTTGCAGTTTCCGTTCATTTTCTTTGCAGAGGATGCACATATTGTAATGAAATTTAATATAAATGTTTATCATTATAATATGCAGATCGAGTTTGATGTTGGATACGATCGAGCAATTTTCGACAGAGTTATGCCCCTTAGACCTAGAAAAATTCCAATTTTTTGCAGTTTTCGTTCATTTTTTTTCATAAAGGATGCACATATTGTAATGAAATTTGGTATACAGGTTTATCATGATAATATCTAGGTCAAGTTCGATTTTGGGTACGATTGAGCAATTTTCGGCAGAATAATGCCTCTTTGACTTAGAAAAATTCCAATTCTTTGCAGTTTCCGTTCATTTTCTTCGTAGAGGATGCACATATTGAATTGAAAGGACTATATTTGGTATGGTCAAATATTTGCCACCAATTTTTAGCTTTCCGAGACGAAGTCGAGGGGAGCTTATGCTATACCCTCGGCGTCGGCGTCCGGACCTGGTTAAAGTTTTTGGAGCAGGTCCTGTATCTAACTTATAACATGTCCTATCTTCACCAAACTTGCATGAATGATGCATCTTGACCTACTGATGGACTTGAAAGACTTGGATGCTGAATCAAGGCCATGAGTTTCAGATGCTGGAGGAGGTTAAGGTTTTTGGAACAGGTTAAAGTTTTTGGTGCAGGTGCCCTTTGATAGCAATTTCTAAGATACTACTGGTCCTAACTTTACCAAACTTGCATGGATGGTGCATCTTATGATACTGATGCACCAGACATGCTTTAATGCTGAATCTGAGCCATAGGTTTCGGATGCTGGATGAGGTTAAGGTTTTTAGAGCTGGTTAAAGTTTTTGGAGCAGGTGCCCTTTGATGATTATATCTTAGTTATTACTGGTCCTAACTTCACTAAACTTGCATAGATGGTGCATCTTATGATACTGATGCACCTGTCAGGCTTGAATGCTGAATCTGAGCCATATATTTCGGATGCTGGATGAGGTTAAGGTTTTTAGAGCTGGTTGAAGTTTTTGGAGCAGGTGCCCTTTGATGATTATATCTTAGTTATTACTGGTCCTAACTTCACCAAACTTGCATAGATGGTGTGTCTTATGATACTGATGCCTCTGACAGGCAGTATTGCTGAATCTGAGACATAGGTTTCGGATGCTGGATGAGGTTAAGGTTTTTAGAGCTGGTTAAAGTTTTTGGAGCAGGTGCCCTCTGATGATTATTTCTTATTTATTTCTGGTCCTAACTTCATAAAACTTGCATGGATGATGCGTCTTATGATACTGATGCACCTGACAGGCTTGAATGCTGAATCTGAGCCATAGGTTTCGGATGCTGGATGAGGTTAAAGTTTTTAGAGCTGGTTAAAGTTTTTGGAGCAGGTGCTCTTTGATGCTTTGATGATTATATCTTAGTTATTACTGGTCCTAACTTCACTTAAACTTGCATAGATGGTGCGTCTTATGATACTGATGCACCTGTCAGGCTTGAATGCTGAATCTGAGCCATATGTTTCGGATGCTGGATGAGGTTAAAGTTTTTAGAGCTGGTTTAAGTTTTTGGAGCAGGTGCCCTTGATGATTATATCTTAGTTATTACTGGTCCTTACTTCACCAAACTTGCATAGATGGTGTGTCTTATAATACTGATGCCTCTGACAGGCAGGAATGCTGAATCTGAGCCATAGGTTTCGGATGCTGGATGAGGTTAAGGTTTTTAGAGCTGGTTAAAGTTTTTGGAGCAGGTGCCCTCTGATGATTATATCTTAGTTATTACTTGTCCTAACTTCATAAAACTTGCATGGATGATGCGTCTTATGATACTGATGCACCTGACAGGCTTGAATGCTGAATCTGAGCCATAGGTTTCGGATGCTGGATTAGGTTAAGATTTTTGGAACAGGTCACATGTTTAATAAATATTAGTACTATTTCAAACTTGCATAGTTGATTGAACTATAATATAAATGAATCGCAGAGGTAGCTTCAGATGCAGAGCCTGATCTCCATTATCAAGGATGCTAAAAAGTATATCTTAGTTATTACTGGTCCTAACTTTACTAAACTTGCATGGATGGTGCGTCTTATGATACTGATGCACCTGACAGGCATGAATGCTGAATTTGACTCATAGGTAAGGTTTTAAGAGCTGGTGTTTTTGGAGCAGGTGCTCTCTTATGATTATATCTTAGTTATTACTGGTCCTAACTTCACCAAACTTGCATGGCTGATGCATCTTATGATACTGACGCACATGGCAGGCTTGAATGCTGAATCTGAGCCGTAGGTTTCGGATGCTGGATGAGATTTGTTTTTTTTTGGAACAGGTCACATATTTTATAGATAATAGCTTGCATAGTTGATTTTACTATAATATTAATGAACTGCAGAGGTAGCTTCAGATGCAGATCTCCATTATCAAGGATGCTACAAAAATTCTCCTATCTCAAACCTGCTTGATAGATGTGTTCGTTGTTAAATGATATATAATTATGATTCCTATGATATAGTATTGTATGATATGATACACTATTGTTTTTTATGATACAATATTATATCATATATTATATTGTAAAAAGTTATATGATACGATATGATATTGTATCAATTTTGTTGTACATTTTGATATGATATTGTATCATGATATTGTTATGTATAGTATTGTTTATTATGATATGATATTGTATTATATGATATTGTATTATATACTATTTTATCACATAGTATTGTTTCATACCATATTGCAACATAAAATATTGTATCATATGATATGATATTGTATAATATATATCGTATCATATCATACGATATTGTATAATATGATATTGGTTTATATAATATATTATTATATCACATGAAAATATCACATGAAAATATTATATGATATTGTATAATGTGATATTGTATCATATGATACAATATAGTATAATATGATATTGTATGATATAATATAGTACTATATCACATGATATTGTATCAATGATATGATACAATGTTGTATCTAATTTTATTGTATCATATGATACAATATCCTATTATGTATCAAATATGATTCAATAGCATACAATACAATATCATACTATAATATTATACAATATAATATCATATGTTACAATATTTTGATGTATTATGTGATATGATATTGTATCATTTATTATTTTATTGTATCATATAATATAAATATCATAATATATTATGATATTGTATTATGTGATCAAATACAATAATGTGTAACAAGATACAATGTCATATCATATGTTACAATATCATATTTCATCATTATTTATTACAGTATTTTATTGTATTATATGATATAGTAGGTATCATAGGATGGAATATCGTATTTTACATGTATATTATTGTATTGATAATCATTGTATCATATAATACCATATGAAATGAACATATGATTATTATACAATTTTTAGCTCACCTGAACCGAAGGTTCAAGTGAGCTTTTCTGATCACCCGTTGTCCGTCGTCCGTCCGTCCGTCCGTCCGTCCGTCTGTCCGTCTGTAAACTTTTCACATTTTCGACTTCTTCTCTAAAACCACTGGGCCAAATTTAACCAAATTTGGTACAAAGCATCCTAATGGAAAGGGGATTATAAATTGTTAAAATAAAGGACACAGCCCTTTTTAAAAGGGAGATAATTGCGAAACAGTGAGTATAGGGTGTGTGTCTTTAAAAATCTTCTTCTCAAGAACCACTTCACTAGAAATGCCAATATTTACACAAAAGCTAGTGTATATAGTGAAGATTCTAAATTGTAAAAATCGTGACCCTCGGACCAAAACTGGGGCCCTAGGCGGGGTTCAAAGTTTAGCATAGAAATATACATAGAAACATGTTTACAAGATCTACAAGATTTTTGTTCCATTTATTCAACTAAATTGTGCACCAAAAAACCCAACTGTGTCTCCCTGATTATTGACAACTCATGGCATAAGTATATAAGTTTGTTTAATCAAGAAATGACGGATGAATACGATAAGGTGTAAAAATTCACTAAACATTATTTTAGTTTATCGCTTACAGTTTATTTGGAGACCGTGCCCGATAAAAATAAAAATTAATATGTAAATTAATTTGTTGTCGGGCACGGTCTCTAAAATGAATGTAAGCGATAAATGTATCTTGTGATTTTGTTGTATATTGGTTTAGCATTATAGATACGGCGTAGACTGGTTCGCCAGCTTATAGGAAATAGCAGTGACGAGAAAAATTTATTTTTAGGCCCACAAGTTATCTTCACACGCTTGCTATGGAATGCCGAAAAAATCTTTCGGAGAGTCAATAGATTTATTTTAAAAGTAAAACGGCTTTAATAGTTATAAACAAAGAAAGAGAAACATCTTTCGATTAAGTAAAACCGCTACAAAGTGTTAGCCTGAAAAAATCCCTGGAAGCCAGGCAAATGTATATTTATTTTATCTACTGGTTATGGAAAGTCCTTAGCTTTACAAAAAAAAACCAATTTCTACACTGACACGATCCCACTCTCTAAGTTAATAACTCCATATTTTATAAACACATAAGATAATATGTACAGACCATGTGCTAATTGTGTGTAGCCTGTGTGCATTCAATTTATATGTTATCGGACCTTTACGAGAAAACGAAGCTAAATCAGATCGTTACCATCCTCAGCAGCCCCATAAATCAAGTTATAATGGGAATGGATTGGAATGCTACGAGTAGTCTAGTGCCAATTATAACTTACTCAACAATGAAAATATTTAACGTTATACATTTCCGATGTAAATTAATATTTACAATACCCACATAAACAATGTATTGTCAACGGTGTCAATTAATTTGTTCTTGTTAATTTGATATTTATTGTCAAATTCATGTTTAGTTCTTCTTAAACCTTCTTTCTTTGATCCGCCTCAATCTTCTTTCCGATTTATTTTAAGTGTGCGCATTTGCTGTGCGTGAAGCTGCAGTGAGTTTTCCCACTGTTTACCTGTCCTTGAATTTCCTAGCGGCAGCGTTTGGGATCAAGGGCAGGCTATCCAGTCTAAGATACGGCAGATCTACGCACGTGGTGTAGATTTACTACCATAGGTAATCTTGTTTCACACGGAAATTGAAATA
>CM035820.1:16653503-16663503 GCA_020458035.1 Magallana ariakensis
TGTTCCTATATAATTCTATATAAAATGGCGGAGATGATTCGGACATACGACCAAAATTTGAGCGCGGTAAACAGATATACTATCCGGTCAATTTACTTTATATTTGGTACTTTGTTTACTCATAAGTTGACCTTTCATTGGGAAAAAAAAATTAAAGGAAATCGTATGTTTGAAACGTTCTCCTCCGAGACTCCTTAAATGAATTTGTTATAAATCAATTTCTATGTCAGCTTGGTTCCTTTGATAAATACATCGTTTATGCCTCAATTAGATCGGGCACGGATAAGACGTAATAAGGCGTGAATTACGTCAGACGTTCTTTTGTGACGTATGGATGATTATCTTAAGGTAGGTCGCGGGTTTGCTTTCGTCAACAAATTCTGTACGCAACTTGGACGATTCGAGTGTCCGTTTTGTGCTCATTCGTTTATGACGTCATAACGGAGACATCTCAAGATTTCCCGCTTCCCTCTCTATTACGCCAAATGCTCGGATTTATAATAAAGTTATCATTTATGAGTATGGTTTGAATACTACATGTAGTAGTTATTCATATCCGTTCTTTATGTACGAATCATAAATATAGAGAGAGAGAGAGAGAGAGAGAGAGAGAGAGAGAGAGAGAGAGAGAGAGAAGGGGGTTTGGTCTTACGGTTCGGCGATTACAAGGAAAACATTACGACACTACAATACAAGCATTTAATTTATCAAGTTACTTTACCATGTAAATATATTGGCCAAAAATAGGGAGAATGACAGTCTCGAAATGGTATTTTCCAACTTTGTTGTGAAGATCTTGATAAGCAAAAAAAGAAGTCCAAAGTATCATCCGTTTTCGAAATTCGAAATTTCGAGATAATTCACAGTAATTATTTCGACCAAGAAAATTTGGAAATCGGGAACCGGACAATCTTAAACATACTTACACATACTTACAAATCTGTAACAACACCCTGCCTCCCCTCCTTACCTCTTATTTATAAATAATATAAAAATAGTATGCTTTAGAATAAGGGGAAAATTGAGGTTATTTAATAGTTTTTTGAATATCAATTAAACGGATATATTTAATGTATACATGGTGTTTTTCGCCTCGTGTTAATTTCGCCCTTCTGCACTTGCACACTTTGCCCCGTCTTAAAAAAGCCCTGAAAAGGTTGTGTTTTAAGAAAGATATTTGAGACATCGGGATTCGCCCGCTGACATCGAGGGCGAAAGGGACGAAAATGAAACGTTGTCGAATATTTCCATGTATACAGTATATATTTTTTTATTGAATTTCTTTATAATTCTATAACAAAATTATAAAAGTATAGCTATTTACAGGCCCGTACAAACCGGAGGGACACAGAAGTTGTGCCCCCCCCCCTTTCCACTCATAATTTCGAATTCATAACAATAATGTTAAATGACTTTTTAATAATATATGTATGCTTAAGCAAGTTAAAAATTATAGGCCTGAGCGCTATAATCGCTTCAAAATACTATCACTTTAACTGTTACAATGTTATAATTGTATGAATATAAAAATTTACGACGTATATATAAATGTTTTCTCACTTTCTCATTTCTATAGGTTTGTGGGCCATATTCATGTTAAAATGGAAATCCGTGTCATCCTTTGAATCTTACATCTGGAAAAGTTTTAGATCTAACAGTTTAAATTTATTTTAAGTAAATGTTATCACTAAATTAGTGGGACAAGTCAAAAATTTTGACCGTGTACTTATGACGTCAAATACGAAAAAAAAACCAAATTTATTAATAATTATTATAATAATTAAAATAATCAGCAAAAACATCTAGCAAAAACACATACATATTTTTTTTTTACATAAATAATTTGTAAATCACTTTCTCTTTACACATAGAAACATTTGATAGATTCGTCTAAATTGTTTAAAAGTTATTTGCAATTTCTCAAAATAAAGAGGAAAATACTGAGTTTCCTATATATTTCATTAGAAAGCGTCAAAACAGCAATACAAACAACATTAAGTTTGAGACAGTATTGCATAAAAAGAGGGTAGGCAAAGTTGATAAAAATTAAATATAATGAACTGTTAATCCTAAGAAACGATTTGACAAGTTTTCAGTATATGTTTTCTCATGATATTTTTTATGGGGTAAACCCGCGACCCACCTTAAATGCAAGATTGATATCTTTCTTCTTTTTTTTCTTATTTGTTGCAGCCGGTTCTAAAAATCTTGCATTGGGGAAAAAGACATATTTGAGCAGTATTTACGGCAGATTGGGAGGACAATATTGTGTCAACGGAAACACGAGGGATTTTTGTCACACCCATTACCAGAAGAACCCATGGCTTCGAATTGATCTTGGAGCCAGTTACAACGTTGACAAAGTGGTCATCTATAACCGGATATCGAATGGTAATGATTTTTGAAAGTAAATGAAATGTCGTTAGGATATGGGAATCTTCATTGAAATCTGATCCTAATTTTGTTTCCTGGTCTGACTTTTTCACAAATATTTATTGGTCGCATTGAGAAATCATGATCAAGGATCAACTTTATTTAGAGATTTCATACATTGTTCCGGAGAAAATTGTCGACATTCTAGTTTATTATGTTTATAACATAACATCAGCCAGATTGTCAATTTAAAAACCAAATTTGTCATATAAATACATGTACATTTCATAATATTTATATTTTTTCATTTAGGATTAAATTTAAATTGCGTGTACTTTTTTCTCACACAATAAGATTATTTGGATCTATCAATGATATTTTCGATCAGATATAATTCGCCGCATAATATTTTCTTCTTCTTAATAAAATGAAAGATTACAAAAGGCTCATTTAGATCTACATGTAAATATTAGACGGGAAATTTTCTGAAAATTTAGAAAACGGATTTTGTACTCAATGTATGTAACATAAGCCATGCGTGGTTTGTTTGTTTTTTTTAAGGGTGGGGGGGGGGGTTGAATTCAAACTAAATAAAATCACATAGTAAAGTTACTGAAAATAGGCCTCGAACCCCCCCCCCCCTTCTCGACAATCAAATTTAAATACCAACAAATATTATCCATCGTTACCCCCACCCCACCCCCCCCACCCCCGTCAGTTGAGACATGTACCAGAACCGGTACATCTAGATCTATTGTTTGTGTGCTTATTTATATCCCAAAGTACTATGACATGGTGTATATATCAGGACCTCTTATTTTAAGAAATGGTGGTTCACAATCTACAACGTTTACTGTTGAGTTAATTGAGGATAAGACAACTGTTGGGATGTCTTAAAGTTAGGATGATTTTTAAGAGGTGTCGTAAGTTGGGACGGTTTCGAGAAACTCTCTTATGACTAAGATGTGTCCTAAGATAAATCTGAGACATATCTTAGTTTTAAGATAGCTTCATGAACATGCCCCCAGAATTTTATGATTTCATTAGATGCGTAAATAATGTTACTAGTATTTTGTATCTGAAAAGGGGTACTACGTAGATACAATTTTGTTTATTTACAATTATATCAATTAATTCATTGACATTTAATTTAACAAAGCATACCTGTCGTGTGTTTAACACTGCATGAATTCAAAATATTTGAACTTCATATCGATAGTATATTGCAATCACTTACTTTTATATATATACATGTATAAATGACGAAATGGGTCGAATTTAAATTTTAGTGATTTTTAAAAGTACTGAGTTAATATCAGCAATTAAAAACTTTAAGGTCTGTCTCAAGTTACCGTTTTTAATTTTTTTTTTTTTTTTTTTTTTTTTTTGGTGACGATTTTTCTTCCCAAAATTGCATATATACAAGTTCCCATTAAAGAAGTGCATTTCAAATCAATATGAGGGAACAAATCAAATATTTTTTCTTTGACATGTTATCTTTTTTTGAACCAAAGAAACTATCGAGAACGAGAATAGATTTTTTACGAACATTTACAATGGAAAAATCTTGTCATTTTTTTTTCCATTCGGAAGTAGTCGGAATACCTCATCCAATTTTAAACATTATTATTCTGGTACTTTCATGTCGTTTGCAATGCAATATCTCCGTAGACTTTTTAAATTGTTTTCAACTCGCGGCTAAACCTGACAAGATCTCTGGAGGGGGCGTTCGATTGATGAAGATTTTTTCACTGTAATAACTATAGTTTCTGAATACCGTTTGAATACTAAGAGTTTTCTTTATAAATGTCCAATAACTAGGCTAAATTAATTTGATGCAAGGATATCTTGGGACAGAGTATAGCTATTTCAAATGCACAGCAAGTATACATACATGTATAAATCAGAATTTGGTAATTCAGATACACAAATTTGTACCTTTCAACTACAGTTGATAATTGTTTCATTTCTATTTCAGGACAACGTTTTAGGAATGCGTTTATATATGTTGGAGATTCAGTTAATAGACTGAGGAAATGTGGATATTTCCGAGGACCCGGAGGAAACGGTCAAAAAATAACAATTAACTGTCCTGGTGGAATGAAAGGACGTTTTGTCCAAGTACAAGCCATGGCGAGCACATTTTTAAACCTTGCCGAGGTGCAAGTTTTTGGAAAAACTGGAGCTATTAGTAAGTAATTGATGATACAGTTGTAACAGTGGTTATTTATTTAAGGAAAGATAACTAAGGAAAAACGGGATGATTTCGTACCTACTAAATCTGATGTTTATATTGTTCCATCCATGGCAAGTTAACTTTTTGCACAAGAAAGAAAATCTACATTGTGTAACGTAATTTGCTTTTAGGTAATTTTTAAGGTAATGACCCATACCTCACCATGTAGATAAATTAGGTCTATGTACAGAGATTTTTCATATTCTCCTTTATACCCCATTCATTTCTGATACGAGATCAGTAATAAAACAACAACACATTAAATGGACTAGCAACGACACGCAGCAGCATTAATATATATACTAATACATATACTATTTAATATCAACATGTAGTTATAAGTTGGACACCAAAAACTGAAAATTATTCAAATTTTAAACGTGTTTCCAGCTCTACGTGTTGTCCTAAACTGGCTTTAACAAACTACTTGATAGAAAACCGATTCTATTGAACCGCATGACTGAACATACCTGTAAAGGTATTCGAATTGAAAACTTTATTTTTCCGGAATACATTCATTACAATTACCAAGTAGAAATTGATTTCTGTCTAATTCGTTCCTCAAACCAAAGAAATCACATTTTCTCAAACATGTGTCTGAGGATTTGTCCTTATCAAATTTTACCCAGTTGGCTGGTCCATCGGCTTTATAAAAGCTAGGACCGTTGCTAAAAATAGAACAGATCGAGAATAATGGTGCTTCTTTATATAAATTAAGAATATCAGCAAACGCCTGAAATTTGACCTTCAGAAAATCATTTTTTGACTGATATCTCATGTAAAATTAACGAATTTGTTTTTTAAAAGTGCAGGATTTTATGTTACACTCAATTATTAATAAATTGACAATTTTGCTTACACGTGAGGTAAAATGAAACAGATTTTCAAAGAGAATTTAAACTCTTGAAATTTTAAGAATGTTCAGAATTCCCTAAAATATTAATATTATTTACCACTAAAGGCTCTTTATCAATTGAAATAAAAGTACCGGTCTTTTCAGGATCACGATGGGCGTATTTTTGGTAAAACAAAATCATTAAAATAAGTTCCGTAAAATTAAAACTTTGCATAGTTTTGTTATTTTATTACTATAAATAATATGATTTTCTTATTATTACATCGAAAACATACTTTGAACAAACCGTTGGTCAAATTGTATTATTTAAATCGCATAAGATTGTTTCTTTGGATGTCGCTAAGTATTATGGATCGAGATCGGTTTTAGAAGTTGCAGCAACATGCGCGGATAACACTGGTTATCTGATATACTTACAAGACAAAGTTTGAATTGTTTTAAAGACTTTTAAAATAACGGAATAACTTTTCTTACGCATACTTGCTTAATTTTAACAACATTTTGGGGGTAAATATTCATTAATAATCGTAGCTTAGCGTATAGAATAAAGATTATAAGTCGAATACAGTTTATTACATAACGTTTTTATTCTTAAAAAAAATTACATATCATAAAAATTATTTTTCCTGAAATGAATCCTTTGAATAATGTTCAGAAGTATTTTTATCATTTCCCGCTACTTAAAAATCGACGTTATCTACGTCGGAGTCAACGTCTTACGATAACGTCAGTTGAGACTTTGACATAACAATTGACAAAAGTAAACGTCGAGCATTTTTTATTGCAGCGTCAATAATAGAAATTGAATTTTAATTTGCAAAAAAAAAAAATATGCGCGATCTCTTTATGCTCAATGTCAGTGGAATCGTATATTTTTATCTACTGTAGATTCCCTATTTTACGCGAGTACTTAATTCCGCGATTCAACCGTTTTGCATCAAATCGCGAGAATATAAAATAGCGAATGCCAAATTTTCATCAAAGTTTCCTTTAGTTTACATCTGTCCGAAAAATAAAAGCAAGATTTTAAACTCCGCGAGATGTGCTACTCGCGATATTAATTCCTCACGTTTAATTAGAAATCGACAGTATTACAAATAAAATTGATTCGTAGACATTTTTTATTATAAACAGTTTTTATGTAAAATGGCTGGCACGTTTATAGGACCAAACTATGAGGGCGGATAACATAAAACTATTCGGTCAATTTCGTTTTAATTTGGCAAAAACTTTACTTATACGTTAATCTTTCATTGCTAAAAATTAAGAGAAAATAGTATGTTTGTAATATTTTACATTAATTGAAAATGATAGCCCCCTTTTTCCTATAGAATTCTATATATTTACATTTGCAAATATGCTTCCTTATATGAATCTATAGAAAAGCGAAAATGTTCATTTTTGTGTGAACTTTACAATAATCCAACCGTCAAACGATAAGCCCGTGGGGTAATCATTATGACGTCGTGAAAAAGTTCACACAGAATTGATCGTTTTCGCTATTTTATAGGCTCATATAAGGAAACACATTTGCAAATGTATATATGAAATTTTTATGCCCCCCCCCCCCCTCGAAGAAGGGAGGGCATATTACTTTGCTGCTGTCTGTCGTTCGGTCGGTCGGTCGGTCGGTCCACCAACAGTTTCCGTTCATTTTCTTCGCAGAGGATGAACATATTGTAATGGAATTTGGTATAAATGTTGATCATGATAATATCTAGGTCAAGTTTAATCTATGGTACGATCGAGCAATTTTGGACAGAGTTATGCCCCTTGGAGCTAGAAAAATTCTAATTTTTTGCAGTTTCCGTTCATTTTCTTTGCAGAGGATGCACATATTGTAATGAAATTTAATATAAATGTTTATCATGATAATATCTAGATCAAGTTTGATGTTGGATACGATCGAGCAATTTTCGACAGAGTTATGCCCCTTAGACCTAGAAAAATTCCAATTTTTTGCAGTTTTCGTTCATTTTTTTTCGTAAAGGATGCACATATTGTAATGAAATTTGGTATACAGGTTTATCATGATAATATCTAGGTCAAGTTCGATTTTTGGTACGATTGAGCAATTTTCGGCAGAATAATGCCTCTTTGACTTAGAAAAATTCCAATTCTTTGCAGTTTCCGTTCATTTTCTTCGTAGAGGATGCACATATTGAATTGAAAGGACTATATTTGGTATGGTCAAATATTTGCCACCAATTTTTAGCTCACCGAGTGGAGCTTATGCTATACCCTCGGCGTCGGCGTCCGGACCTGGTTAAAGTTTTTGGAGCAGGTCCTGTATCTAACTTATAACATGTCCTATCTTCACCAAACTTGCATGAATGATGCATCTTGACCTACTGATGGACTTGAAAGACTTGGATGCTGAATCAAGGCCATGAGTTTCAGATGCTGGAGGAGGTTAAGGTTTTTGGAGCAGGTTAAAGTTTTTGGTGCAGGTGCCCTTTGATAGCAATTTCTAAGATACTACTGGTCCTAACTTTACCAAACTTGCATGGATGGTGCATCTTATGATACTGATGCACCAGACATGCTTTAATGCTGAATCTGAGCCATAGGTTTCGGATGCTGGATGAGGTTAAGGTTTTTAGAGCTGGTTAAAGTTTTTGGAGCAGGTGCCCTTTGATGATTATATCTTAGTTATTACTGGTCCTAACTTCACTAAACTTGCATAGATGGTGCATCTTATGATACTGATGCACCTGTCAGGCTTGAATGCTGAATCTGAGCCATAAGTTACGGATGCTGGATGAGGTTAAGGTTTTTAGAGCTGGTTAAAGCTTTTGGAGCAGGTGCTCTTTGATGCTTTGATGATTATATCTTAGTTATTACTGGTCCTAACTTCACTTAAACTTGCATAGATGGTGCGTCTTATGATACTGATGCACCTGTCAGGCTTGAATGCTGAATCTGAGCCATATGTTTCGAATGCTGGATGAGGTTAAAGTTTTTAGAGCTGGTTTAAGTTTTTGGAGCAGGTGCCCTTGATGATTATATCTTAGTTATTACTGGTCCTTACTTCACCAAACTTGCATAGATGGTGTGTCTTATAATACTGATGCCTCTGACAGGCAGGAATGCTGAATCTGAGCCATAGGTTTCGGATGCTGGATGAGGTTAAGGTTTTTAGAGCTGGTTAAAGTTTTTGGAGCAGGTGCCCTCTGATGATTATATCTTAGTTATTACTTGTCCTAACTTCATAAAACTTGCATGGATGATGCGTCTTATGATACTGATGCACCTGACAGGCTGGAATGCTGAATCTGAGCCATAGGTTTCGGATGCTGGATTAGGTTAAGATTTTTGGAACAGGTCATATGTTTAATAAATATTAGTACTATTTCAAACTTGCATAGTTGATTGAACTATAATATAAATGAATCGCAGAGGTAGCTTCAGATGCAGAGCCTGATCTCCATTATCAAGGATGCTAAAAACTATATCTTAGTTATTACTGGTCCTAACTTTACTAAACTTGCATGGATGGTGCGTCTTATGATACTGATGCACCTGACAGGCATGAATGCTGAATTTGACTCATAGGTTTCGGATGCTGGAGGGAGGTTAAGGTTTTAAGAGCTGGTGTTTTTGGAGCAGGTGCTCTCTTATGATTATATCTTAGTTATTACTGGTCCTAACTTCACCAAACTTGCATGGCTGATGCATCTTATGATACTGACGCACATGGCAGGCTTGATTGCTGAATCTGAGCCGTAGGTTTCGGATGCTGGATGAGATTTGTTTTTTTTGGAACAGGTCACATATTTTATAGATAATAGCTTGCATAGTTGATTTTACTATAATATTAATGAACTGCAGAGGTAGCTTCAGATGCAGTTCTCCATTATCAAGGATGCTACAAAAATTCTCCAATCTCAAACCTGCTTGATAGATGTGTTCGTTGTTAAATGATATATAATTATGATTCCTATGATATAGTATTGTATGATATGATACACTATTGTTTTTTATGATACAATATTATATCATATATTATATTGTAAAAAGTTATATGATACGATATGATATTGTATCAATTTTGTTGTACATTTTGATATGATATTGTATCATGATATTGTTATGTATAGTATTGTTAATTATGATATGATATTGTATTATATGATATTGTATTATATACTATTTTATCACATAGTATTGTTTCATACCATATTGCAACATAAAATATTGTATCATATGATATGATATTGTATAATATATATCGTATCATATCATACGATATTGTATATTATGATATTGGTTTATATAATATATTATTATATCACATGAAAATATCACATGAAAATATTATATGATATTGTATAATGTAATATTATATCATATGATACAATATAGTATAATATGATATTGTATGATATAATATAGTACTATATCACATGATATTGTATCAATTGATATGATACAATGTTGTATCTAATTTTATTGTATCATATGATACAATATCCTATTATGTATCAAATATGATTCAATATCATACAATACAATATCATACTATAATATTATAC